>VXBQ01000212.1:72714-194707 GCA_013400175.1 Phainopepla nitens | reverse complement strand
CAGCGTCAGGGCTGAAGCCCTTCAGGGTTGGTACATAAAGCTGCGGGCGGCAACAGGTGGTGTGGACTCTCCAGTGACATCGACTCTGATTTGGGATGTTGGATGTTTTTATTCTAGTTTTCGTACCGAGAATCACTTCAGTGTAAATAAGCTTGCGAGCCATTATTTACTGTGATATTATAAAGCAATACAATAAAAAGCAGCTTGCAGGATAACTTCCTCCAGCTCATTGTCTTGCCAAACTCCTGAAGGAAATTGGATTGGTAGCATTATCTGTAATAGAACAAACCATCTTACAAGTCTATTTCCAGACCCCTTGTCCTGTGCTAATCTCTCTGGTTGTACTTGCCTTCTAAATTTTGCAAAAATCAGAAGAAGAACCACACTGAGGGTAAACAATATTGACAGTGAAAGCTTAATTTAAAAAACATTAGCCCTGTACAAATATTTGTTTGTTTCTGTTAAAAGTGAGTGCAAAATGTTGTCTGCAGATTATTCCAGGACTCAGTTTATGAAGTGCTGTGGTGTGAATGCTGTCCCCCCAACTCTTGGACCAATAGATCATTCATCCTCCTTGTCAAACACATGGTGGTTTTATGCTGCCTTATGGACTCCAGTCAGGGAACTGGAGTTGCCACAATATTTCTGACACAAGGTGATGTAAAAGGGTGTTTTAGAAAATACGTTTCTATTGAGAGTAATAGGAAGGGATTAATAAATACTTTCTGAACTAATTAGTGAGAAAATCCATCAGGCTTGAGGCATGGGCGTTTTCCTGATTAAAAAATAGGCCTTGGGGAGCAGGACAGAACCAGACCAACGTGATGAAACAGAACGTGGGGTTAATGATGTTGTTGTAGCCTTTCAGGATCTGTATGTGCCTGTATTGGTAGTGTTGGTAGTGTCCCTCACTGCCATCTCCATTCCTGTGTGTCACAATAAATTAACTTGAGGGGACGGGCTTTGTGCAGTTGAAGACCAGTGCTCATGCTGCAGGACAGCTGGCTGATGCTTTCCAAAGTGCACTGAGACCAAAGACTAAATTTTCATGGTGAGCACAAAGGTCGTTTCTGTGATGTGCTGAGGTCATTGCACTGTGCAGGTGTGAAAGTGTTAGGTACAGTCTGGTGTGTTCAGGAGGGGCATGTGTGTCAGGCATGGCTGTTCAATTATTTTTTCAATGCTGAGTTAACCTGATGGGTGCAGCATGGTTGAAATAAAAGGAGGGGACAGAAATATAACACTATTTTCCTTGGACAAAAAGTTGTTGACTTAGCCCATTTCTTTCGTTGTGGAGTTTGCTTGTGTCATCTGGTGGCAAAATGGAGAATTTTGAGCTGCTGAGTTCCTTGTTTATTATCATCTGTTCGTAGAATCACACAATGGTTTGGGTTGGAAAGGACCTTAAAGTTCCTGTGAGTCCAACCCCTGCCATGGGCAGGGACACCTTCCTTAGACCAGGTTGCTCCAGGCCTGTCCATCCTGCCCTTGAGCACTTCCAGGGGTGAGGCAGCCACAGCTTCTCTGGGCAATTAACACACCTTCTTTTACTTTCTGCTTGTTTTTGTAGGAAATTTATTTGCAGCAGTATCTTAATGAACATTGAATAATTTATTATTTGGGTAAGAGTCGCCTTACCCCGTATTTGTAATTTGCCTTTTTTATTTCCTGTGCTTAAAAAGCGTTGCTAAAGAAACATCTTTAAAGTTGTTCCCTGTGGATTTCTGAAATAATTTTTTTTAAAGTCACCTTGACAGAAGTTCTGGGCTTACTTCTTAACCCTTTGGGTAAAGTCTTGATCTTTGTAGTTGCTGTGAAATCACTTGTCTGGCTTTTAACATGGTAGGTTTTTTGATATTGCTGAAGGAATGGAGGAACCAGCTGCTCTGCTCTTCTGCTTCCAGTTCTTATCTTCCCACTTTGTGAGTGTGAGGTAGCAACTCCTGCCCCAAAGAAGTGGGAGAGGAACCAGCATTTGTGCTTCTGCTATTTTATACTCTGATAAGAGTTACTTCTGCAGCAGTGTGCTGTTTCAGACCTGCACTTGTAGCTGGTGTGTGTTTTGTGTGCACTTGGAGAGAGGATAAAATCTACTCCTTTTAGCCATGCCAAATTAGGATATCTTTTAGCTTTTCTGCTGTTGGTGGGATTAAGCTGTTTTTGAAATCTCTTGCAACCATGAAAAAGGATTTACCACCACTAAAATTGGTTTAAGTCATAGCATGAACTTGATGTCTGCTTTTTCTTACTGTCCCCAGAGGTAACTTTCTTCCTTAGAATTATATCTTGAGTAAACACTGTGCAGTAAGAGTTTAAGTATTTTTCATTTGAGAAAACAAAACCAACATGCATTTTACCAAAAACTTTCACTCTATTTCACAGCTATCGGGTTGTTTTCATTTTCATTTCTGTGCCCCAAGTCCATCTGAACTGGCTTTTTAGGTGATTTTTTTTTCTCCCTGCTCCAAGAAGAACTTGCCATTGGCTGAGAATCTGTCATTGTTGCAATGCACATTGCTGAAGGACATGTCATAGAGTAATAAAGATTGCCAAGTGGGTGGGACCCTGATATCAGATATGCTCAGCATTGCACCTGGGTCCTGTTACAGGAAAACAAGTCAAGATGTGAAGAGACAGAAGATGACATAAATATAGGAAGAGATATTTCATTTGGCTAATAATGTGCTGCTGAGTGCTTCAGTGGTTGGGTGCAGGACAGAGGGTTCCAAATGTGCTGGGCTGTTGTGTCCTCTGAGTTCTTATTTATTCCAAAGTTCTCTGCAAACTTTCAAGTAGGTTTAAAATTGATTACATAAAGATTTTTGAGTTTAGTTTGTGAGGGACTTTCTCACACTTTTTATGTGAGGTGTTTAAGAACAGGTTGGACAAAGGCCTGAAATGACACACTTGATCCTGCCTGGAGAAAATGGGATGGATTAAATGGGAGTTGCCAAACGTGGCTGAGGAAGGTGTCACAGGTTGGGTTTCATGCAGGCACATGCAGGAGGAGCTGTGCATCACATCCTGTCTTACACCTCATCATAGCCTAATCAAAATTAGGATCCAGACATCCAATGCTGCCCATCAGAACCTGGAAACAAGGTGACCTTTTAAGGATCATTCCAGCTGTATTTTCTGTCATCTTATATAATCTAGTCTAATTGTTTTAAAGACAGGTTGGTATCCTTTAAAAAAAAAAAAAGTACCAAAAATCTCACTTCTCACACTTCTCATTAGAAAGATACATCTTTGTGGCCCAAACTGGATATCACTTAAAATGGGGAAAACAAGATTTTTGTCTGCCTCAGTGTTTTGTGTAGCTGGAGTTGAAATGAGAGGATGGCTGTTGAGTGCCTAACATGTTCCTAGATATACTCCTGGATTTACATTAAACAGTGCAGGAGATGTGCAGTATTTGTATTGTCAATGTAAATGAAAAAAAGAAAGTCTTTTAATAAGGGTGCTCAGCCTGTCCTTGGCTGCTGTGGTGGTTTATCTAACTAGTTCTTCTGTCCTACTTGTGTAGGCTTAGTCAGGATGTGATGATCAATCTGCTGGGGCTGTGTCTGTGATTATACTATCACCAGAAGGAGAAATGAAACCAAATAAAAATATTCCAAGTCCAAAGCTCTCAAGCCCAAGATCTGATGAGGTATAGTTTACAACAGGGGAGGGAATAATATACTCAGCTGTAATTACAGAAATGCCTTCAAGTATAGTAATGTAGATTTGAACTTTAACAGAATGAAGGTAAACTAGTGGAATGGAACAAAACTGTTCTAGGCACAACCAGTTTTACCACTCACAGTTGAAGAACTTGTGAGGAAATACAAAATTATATCTATCTGTAGTTTCATGAGTAACAATGACATTAA
The DNA here is from genome assembly GCA_013400175.1 of Phainopepla nitens. Classification (NCBI taxonomy): domain Eukaryota; kingdom Metazoa; phylum Chordata; class Aves; order Passeriformes; family Bombycillidae; genus Phainopepla; species Phainopepla nitens. The sequence continues at coordinate 190,832 of VXBQ01000212.1, read as the reverse complement.
TAGCTCTGAATGGCTGTTTGTCATTCATGAGTATAATTGTCCCTGGCCTTTAGCAAGCTATGACACATTTTTGGGAAATCATCAGAGAAACAACTAAACAAAGATGTAACAGTTTTATAATTTTTCTTTCATGTTTTCCCATGTTTAGTGTAACAAACTGTGTCGGTCTTTAGCCCCAGTGCCAAATTTACGTCAAACTTTGAAGCCCTTTTTGAAAAGGGAGTCTGCCAAGAATAGGCCAGACATGACTTGAATGTTAAAGGGGCAAAAGTCTTGAATCAGTTACTACAAAGAAGGCATGAAACAAGCTTAAACATGGAGGTTTTCAAATTGCATTGACTAATTAATATTCCCAAACTTTGTGTGGAGGGGGTAGAAAGATTTCTGTGCTTCTATGTTTGAGGAGGGATTTTGGATGGCAGCAGCCAAAGCAGAGCTACCTGGGCTGTGTCAGCTGTTCCTCAGTTGTGTCGTGGTTTAGCTTCAAGCACAGTCATGTGAACACCATGCTCAGTCCTGTGACAGCTGTGCAGAGCTGTCTGAAAGGAACTCTTGTTTCACTTCATAGGTTTTGATGCATTGCTACATCTGAAGTACTTTTTAGTCAGAACTTCTTCTGATGACCCTCCTCAACTGAAGCCCTTTTCTTAAGGTTATGAATTTCTGCTTTTGTAAAAGCTCTGAAACACAATGGCTAAAATGTAGTAATAGCTCATTAACAGTTGATGTGTGACCATTTGAAATATTTTTCCCCACTAAATTTTCCTAACAATACATAGGAAAAAATATTCAAATCAGATTACTGTTTTCAAGTTGCTGCCTTCACTGTCTCTTTTCTTCCACGTGGTCCTCAGCTGCCTTTGCCTATTTAACTGTCGTGGGTGTTTGGGATTTTTTCCTGCAGAGGTTTCTGATCTGGTTCTCCTCCCTGTTCTATGAACCATCTGCATAACTTGTGTTGGTGGCCTTGTCTTCTCCTTGCAATGCAGGGCATAGACCTAAAACATCTCTGGCTTTTTAGAAGTATTCTTTGTGCCAGCAATACACACTGAATTTTTTGATTTTTTTGGGTGAGATAAATAGCAGGAAAATGTACTTTTAAAGCTGCTGTAATGGTGTGTTGGTAATTTTTATGTTAGGGAATGTAAACACTGGTGCATTCATCAGTGAACTCCAGAATATGGGGAATCACAAAGTTGGTGAACCAAGGAGACAGAAGGTGATGGTGATCAACACAGAGTTTTCTGTGCAGTTGACAGATTGTAGATGGTTATTAAAGACTTAATTAAGACTATGAGAATTTATAGCTGAATTGGGTGGGAATGGAAAAGATATAAAATAATTTTGGTTGCCACTACTGCTGGTGTGTCCCTGTTGCAGTGTCTGTACCTTTGTGGCTTATGGCTGAAAATAACTGATGATCAGTCAAACTAAGGATACCAAGACTCCCTCTGTTCACATGCACTCTTGGCAGTTGTACATTAAGTTAGGCAATAATGAAATAATTCATATTTATGTTAATCCCAGGCAGGTTCTCTGGAGTAGCTGGCACTTAGTTGAAAGTTATTACACAGTATAACCTAGGCTGGGTGTTTGACTGATGGACCTGGACTGAAATAGTTCTTTAGTTTAAATGTGGCCTGTGGATCTATTCAGTTGTTTTGGAAATCACCTCACACCTTCCTGGCTGTGAAGGGCTGCTGTGTTGCTTCCTACCTGCTGTAAAACCTGTAATTAGTTGTTTATTCTAACTTGTTTGTTTTGTTGTTGTTTAGAAATTCATTGAGTTTGAAGATTCTCAAGAACAAGAGAAAAAGGACTTACAGACCAGAGTGGAAGCATTAGAGTCACAAACTCGACAGCTTGAACTAAAAGCAAAAAACTATGCTGATCAAAGTAAGTAAAACATGGTGCACTCCCTGTAAGTGATATTAGTGCATTTTCATTTTTGTTCTGTAAAGTGATAATACATTTCCTAAATATCTGTGCCCTCTGATTCTTGTGCTTAGACAGATAACTGGGTTTAACTCTTGTGCAAATCTGTTTTCTTTAGAATTAAGGCAAACAAATCAGGTAGGAGCTTGTGACTGGTAATCTGATTCTTCTGGTATTCTGCTTGCATTGTTTGCTTTTTAGATAGTGCTGTTTTCACATTTAGCAACTTTTTCAGGAGATGCTTAGATTACTTCCTTGTTAGTGATGATAAAATAAGCTATTTTCTTTCTCTTGAACAGTTTGTGCTAAAATAAAGGTGCTCTTCAGGTTTAGAAGCACAGCTGGGATGAGAAGAGCACTGATAGTGATTGTCATTGACTTTTATATAATTTTTGCTGAATTACTTATTTCTATGAGAAATTTTTTATAGAAAGAAGTTTAGGGAGAACACTTCCCTTTTTAGAGATGTTCTGTGCAATTAAAAAAAAAATCCTGAAAGTTTTGAAAAAAGATGAGTGATCAGTTGTCTTGAAATGTTTGAAGTTACACATATTGTAGTTTAGACATTCTGCTGGGCTGCTTCTTATCCAGCCAGACAGTCATTGAATGAAACTTCATCATCAGTTTCCCTTTTTTTCTACTTCAAACTTGTAAGCCACCTTCTGTTGGTGTGAGACTGGTGTACTCATCAGTTAATATATAGCTTTTATTGCTGGACCCTGCAGGAATGTAAAGTGAGACTGTGACGAGGCTGAGAGATGAGCAATTTCTAAAAGCAGTGCCAGTCGTCCAAATAGCTCCTTTTCACTCTTCTCTCTTCCTTTATTTCTGCTCAGCCACATTTCCTGCCCCTAATGCAGCAAGTTATAGCTCTTTTCTAGCTGAAACTCTGACAATGTGCCTGTCAAGTTTAATTTTCAATGGCATTACAGAGTCTACAGCAGTGCAGGAGTATTAGTGTGAGAGTGTTAAGGTGAATGTAGGTGGCATCTAGGGGAGAATTTTACTGAAATTTGGACAGTTCAGAAGGGTACTGGCAAATCTTACTTAGAGGCATCACCTGCTTCACATCCACTCCTCAAATATTCCCAGATTCTGTACAGGCAGGGATGAAGGAGCACTTCAAGCAATCTTTCCTAGCCAAGGCCAGGGTGATTATTTCCTGGGATTGTCTCTTCCTAGATAAAGTCAGGCTAAAATGGAAAATTGTAGAGACTTGTACCAGAAATCCTGTGATTCTTGTGGAGTGGGTTTTGTGTGTGTGTATTTAAGAGCTCACAAGAGGGGAAAAGAAAACATTGTAGCAGGAGTTAAGTGGTCTGTTTTGGTAACAAAGACACTGTTTCTAGAAGGCCGTGCTCTGAACACACAGCCCAAACAGCTTCTTCATGGAGACCCTGCTCTCTGACAACAAGATTATGGATCAAGATTGCTTTGTGACCTATAGGCCATGGCTTTATTTTGTTAATGCAGTCCAAAGGACAAAGTGGTTGCACAAAAAAGAAAAATCCGTTGGATTTCTGGCAATGTATGTGGCAGCATACCTGGAGTTTCTCTAATAGAAATTACATTTAGCATGTATTGATAACACCATTTTATATTGTTCTGTGAGTCTGTTGGTGTGAAATTCTCTTTTTCTTTGAAGCCTTGAAATGTATGTATAATTTTAAAGTTTTATTTATATATTGTGTGTATATGTGTGTGTATATATGATAATGAAAGTATTTGCCCAAGAAACCCAGTTGTTCCAGCAGAAGCACTGAGGGTTGCTAGAACTACTATTTTTGTAAGAAGTAATGTTGCTAAAAACAGTTATCATAACTACATAGAGTAGTGATACTCTGTATACTCTAGTGATAGAACAATGATTTTTAGACAGTTCCAAAATCTATTTATTGGAGAAAAAAAAATCATTTTATTGGAGAAAAACCTTCATGGTGGCAAAATCTTATATTTGGAGAAACAATAGGGCTGAGTTAAACACTGAGTTTGCTTATGCTTGGCTTTGATTAGCTGTCTGGGACAACATGAAAGGCTGCTGGGAAGATTTGACATGCTGCTGATGCAGAGCAAGATCAAAGGGGACATAAGCACATTTGTTGAACATGTAATGAATGTTATGCAAGTGAACAGTTTTTTTTTTTTTTTAGTGCTCTAAATTTCTAAGGTATGGAAACCATACAAGTGTCTGTGTTCATTAAGCAGCTTAACCTTACTGCATTACCTTGTTTTGTTTTATAGACCAAGCAACTGGCATGTTGTATGATCCCAATCACTATGTGTCACTTGAATTCAGCTCCAGGCTTTTAGCTATATTTCTTTTTCTCTTCTACTTCCTATAGTACTGCCTGTGCATCTGAATTAGGCTCTGGTGTTGCCAACTGTGTTACCACGTCTACATTCAAAACAGTGGCAGTGTTATCACTGCTAATGAGAGTTGCAAATGTCTGGCACAGAGCAAGTAAGCAAATAAAACCTGGCTTTGGAGAACAGAGTGAGATCACAACAGCAGTTCGTGACATGAGTAATGACAAAGTGAGATGAGAATGAAAAACAGGTAAAACGTGGTTCTGTGCTACAGTTCACCTACAAGACTTTTTGCTTCTTGTAGGCTGCCTGTGCTCTGTGTGTTTTTCCTCAAATAAGCAAAGCCTGTGACAACAAGTTTTGTCCATTAAGAAGTTTTGACTCATTCTTTTGAGCACTGTCAGTGCTGAGCATTTAGTGAAGACTTGTCAGCTGGGGCAACCCTTAAGTTACATAGTTGAGTTCAGCTTGATTGTATGTGCTTAAACCTGTGTGCCAGTTAAAATTGGTCAGAAACTTATGGTTGTTATGTCCTGAATTTTAAGTGCTTCTTTGTGCAGTCTAAGTGATTGTCATACTTAATCAAAAGGAAAAAAAAAAGGCATTTCTTTGCACTTTAATTTACCCTGTGGGATTGCATCCACAGCTGTGTATTGAACCAGTTACATTGGAATAAAGCTAATAAAAATTCCAACCAGTTACATTGGAATAAAGCTAATAAAAATTCCAACCAGTTACATTGGAATAAAGCTGCAGTTTGAAATTACAGAAGTGGACTCAGGAGGTTATTTTGTGTCACGCAGTTGCCGAGTTCCTGTCGTTCGATGACTTCTTCCCCCCACATCAGAAATTGAAACAGTTGCTGCCAGATGAGTGAACCACCTTGAAGCGCTGTGTTCTTTCTTAGGAGGAGGTGGAAAGGGGGAGATGGCAGCACTGTGAGCCTGTGAGCCCAGCAGATGATGAAATCCCAGTGGTGGGAGCAGATGCACTGAGTTACCACTCCTGCATGATGTGCAGCACTCAGTCCTGGTAGCTGATGGGCTGGGGTGGTTGCCTAAGTCAAGTTTGCTGCCAAAAAATGGTGCAATATGTGGCACCCTGGGATAATTCATGCAACTTTACAACTGCTTAAAGGAGAGCAGAGGTGTAAGGATCTGCAGCTTCTGTTTGGGCGCAGGAATGTGCAGCACTGATGAAGCTCCTTGGCTTGTGATCCAGCTTTTCATCTCGTTTTGCACTGCTGCCCTTGGCTGGAACTCTCCCTGGGCTGCCCCTGTCCCTTGTGTGGCCTGGCTCTCAGCAGTACCTGGGCAGAGACAGGGCAAAGGCAGTGCCTGTGCCCTTGGGGTCTGTGCCCTGTGGAAAGTCAAGCAAGTTCATAGCACAGAGTTCCTGGGGATTTGTTTAGGGATGATGTTGACACAGGCAGAGTTGTTGGAAGTTCTTGCTGTGGGTCTGTAGTAAACTTTTACTGAGCATCAGCAAATGTCTGGTTTTGGGTTTATGACTTATCTGGAATTCATGTCATTTTTTTTTCCTTCTCAGCAGCAGAGGGCACCTGTGAACACAATAATGCCAAGTATTCAGTAAAGAACATTCTTCTCTTCTGCAGTGGTGTATCTGAGGCCAATGCCAGTCTTTGACATGATCTTAAATATTTCTTACCAGAACTTGAAAATACCTGACTTCCACATTATTTCAAGTCTTTGCTGTTGTGAGACCCCCTAATTCTACTTGTAATTTGTTTGCAGCACTGAAATGTTTGAAATGTCAACCCTGGACCTGGAAGGTAGAAGGCTGTTAAAAACTTGTCATAGCAATACACAGCTCGTTTGTCCAGCAGTGCTGTGTGAAGGCACATGATCCTGCTGGGATAGTGCTCAGTCTCCAGTTACAGGAAGGGATAAGATCTCCTCAGAGCTCACAGGATGTTCCACTCAGTTCTGGCAGGGGTACAGAGGTTTATTTTAGTTTTCTTCCTTGCCTCTTTTTGTGGGAAGTTTTCTTTATGTGTTACAGGCTATAAGTTGGTTAAATTTCTTAGAGTAAAAAATGACGAGTGTATTTTGACTTACTACAGGAATGGAACAGCTTTGGCATAACCTTTCTCAGGGAATCATTCTTGGAGGAACTTATTTATTAGAGAATCTGGAAAACACCATGTCTGCATGACTGAAGTGCTTTCTGATGGAGGTGGTAGGCTGTGGGAGTTGAAAGATTTGGCTCCTCTTCTGGATCTGCCTAATGCTAAACTAGATAACAAGATAACAAACTGCATTTGACAAGACAAAAGATATGTCTACATTACCTGAGTTTATCAAACCTAAGCTTTGTGTGCAAGATAGATTACATTTGGAGGAAACTACATTTGTAAAAGAAACCTGACAAAACAAACAAACCAACAAACCCTAAACAAGTATAATCCCAAGAAACAGCTCTTGGGTTTTGGAGCTGTAAATGTTGTGACACAACTCTTGGGATGATGGTATTTCCCATGTCAGGTGACACTGTGCAGCTATTGCTTGCTGAAGGTTTTATTTGGGATATGAGAGAAATTCGTTGGAAGCTGACCTAAAAACATTTGTTTTTCTCAGAAGCTAAACAGAGCTATTGCTTCCATTGGCTTCAAGAGAAAATGCAAGACCAGTTTTTGTTGTGAATGTTCTGCTGATGTTATTTGATATTTGATTTTTCTCTGAGCTCTCAGGACAGCAGCATTGCTGTAATGTACACCCAGGCAGACAGCCACTCGTGGATAATCTGGAGGCATCCAGTACCTGAGATATCTCTGCACATGGGATATCATGCAGCTCATGTGGCCCTGTAGTTAACAGGGAGACTCTGATGTGAACTTTCAGCTGTGAAATTTAACAGAAACTTGCCAGAAAATTGTTTTGAGGTTTGATTTGTGTATCTGCACAGATGGCGATGTGAATAACTGAACTGGTGTGAAACAGCTCTGTCAGTAAATGCTGCTTCTAGGGGTGGCTCAACTGGTCTTTGTCTCAAAGAATACCAGAAAGCTTTTCCATAGATCCTAGAAAGAAGCTGAAAAGTTCAGGTTTGTTCAGTGAGGGTCTGGATTGTTCCCTACTTCATTTTCACAGACTGACAGCAGCAGAACTAATCAGATTTCAGCAAAGGAGGAAGAGAATGGCTTGAGTTCTGTTATTTCTTGATTAGCAGATGTGGAACTGAATTGTTTGCTAGTGTGTTCACAGTGAGGATGATCCTCATCTCTGATGATGTCCATCATTATCTCAGGTTTGTTTACCAGGCAGATTCCCTCTGCCCTTTGCTACACTGTGCCTCAGGTATCAGTCACTACACCTGAAAAATCCTTCTGTAAGAGCAAGTGTGAGTATCAGGGTGTGCTGGAAAGGGAGGCTTTCCTCCTGGCTGTGCATTTCCCAGTGCCTTTCCTGGCTGCCTGATGCTGTTCCCAAAGAGCTGCTGTCTGTGTGGTTTTGGGAGCCAGCAGCCCACTAGATGGAGCAAGGGCTACAGCTGGCTCCAGAGCAGGCACCCAGCCAGGCTATGGACTCAAGGCTAAAATAAAATGGAGCAGGAAATTAGAGCAGTGATTGGCCTGCTTTGGACTTAGCTGTTAATGTACCTGGGCAAAACAAGCTTGAAATCCACTGGTGTATAATTAACTGCTCACATGTGTTTTTAAATTAAGGGAGTGTTGTAGTTTATGTGCTGGAGTTTGGTTGTTATAGTGATTCTGTTGCTCAAAATACTGCAGTAATTAAGAAAATTACTTTAAATGTCTCTTAGAATCTTACATTCCTGAGTTTTCACTGGCTTTTAAAACAAATCCAGTCTGCTAAAGCTTCCGTGTCCACCCTGACTTCATGTGGATTTTCTCAGACAGGGACTTGCTTCAATAGCCAAGTGTATAAATGGAGCATCCCACTATTTGCAAAGCAATCAATCAAAAGTTTTCTCAGTGAAATGCTTCTTTGTGCAGAGACTGGGCAAGAAGTTGGATTTTTGACTTGATTTTGTGTAGAAGTTTCGTGTGTCTATTCTTGATTGTTTGAGTCTCAGCCCATGTGAGGGATGGCCTGGCATGTGGTTGTCTTTATATTAAATGTTGTAGCAGAATGTTTAAAGAGGTTGTTTTGTGTTTTTTTTAAAGTCTTGTGTTGGGTTTTTGGTAAGAAATTGCAGGGATTTTGTGTGCCTGAGACATAGTGCAAACTTGAACAGTCCAGAAGTGCCAGGGATAAGACCATTGCTGCTGCATGTGTTGATATTTGCTATCGACAGAGCATTCTTGACAGCTAAATTATCTTCATATTTTCAAGTGCCCTACTTATTAAACTGAGATCTAGACCTGTAGTTCAGTGTAAGAGCTACTTGAAGATATTGGTCTTGTCAAGGGGTTGAATTTTTCACTTGTTTCACAGATCAGTTCTCTGTGCTGGTTTGATTTGCAGGTCTTACCACTTCCAGGTTAAACACTTGTTTGATAGCTCAGTCCTCTTTTCAGTCCACGAGTGATGTGTGTGCTCTTTGGCAGCTGCTTAGGAGGTCATAAGGTCCTTGTGGATCTGCATCTTAACTTTGGTGTGGGACCTGCATTAAAGAATAGAGCTGGATGAAAGCTGTCCAAGGAGAGTCTTCAGACAGTCCTGGTGCCAGGAAAGGCTCGTTAATGAGCTGCATCTCTGTCCTGGCTTGTGCAGGAGGAACTTGTAATTCCTCTTGAAGGCATCACGCTGCTTGGATTTGCCATTCTAGCAGGTCTGTTTCTCTTTCTCCCCCTCAGGCTTATCAGGAGTTTGAGGCAGAGGACAACATACAGATGAAGGGTGTTCCAAACTTGGTAAAAGCCATCAGACTTGGGAGGTAAGCTCTGACTTTTGAACAGGCAGGGTGGGCAGCTTGGCTGCCTAATTCTTCATAATGCTGTCAGGAGACAGAAACTCCAGTTTCTCTAGTTTACCATTATGTTTAATCTCCCATTTTTAGGCTTATTTGGTTTTCTGTGAGAGAACTTTGATCAAGATTGGTACCTCAGGTCATTAAAGGTGTTAGAACATTGACAGTGCTGGAGAAGCTTGCACTAGGCCTTGGGTTTGAGTTTGTGGTGATGTTCCAGGGGGATACCTTCTCATCAGCCTAAAAGCACTAGAATATTTGCATTTTATACTCATAGTTATGATGCTTGAAGACTTATTTTTTTCCATGTAAGATTCTAAGAGTGAGTAGTGCAACTTTTTTGTTGTGTGTTATATTTTACACTTAAACAATGTAATCTTGCAATGTAAGATTGCACACAGAGATGTGTTGCTCACAGTGCAACAGAGAATGGATACTTTTGCTTTTAGGATATATATATAATCAAACTAATTTTATCATCCACTCAAAAGAATTTGACATCTTAGTGGAAAAAAGTCTGAAATATCAGAGGAACTTTCTGTATTGTTACTTAAGTCAAACTGACAGGAGCTATGTCTGGTTGGCACTTGGCAGGCCCAGCCTGTGGCAGGCAGTGCCAGCACGCAGCTCCATTCCTCTTGGGGTGTTATCAGGGCCAGACTTCCACTTCTTTGTATGTTGGTTTATTCAAATGGAACTGGTGACAATTCAGTTTAAAATGTGTTTCTAGGTGCCAGTGAAAGGCATTTTGCCCTCCTATTTATTTTCCCATTACTGCTGATGGGAATGTTCCTTTAATAGTGACTTAAGTTTCTCAAAGTTTTTGGAGTGAGAATCTGGTGGTCTTCCTCAAAATTCTTCTGACTCTATCTTCAAGTCAGTGGTGATCTCTGATCTGTGGGGAATATCTGATCTCTTGCACACTGTTTAATTGGAAAAAGAAAGTGCATTGTGTTGGTTGTTTTGGTGAGATCTTATCTTGATGGGAGGCATATTTTGGGTAGAATAGATTTCTGGTGCTGTGTCTCATCCTGCTGGTATTGGAAAAACCAGTTTTGGGGCTGTTGATGTGGTGTCTATTGAGGGTATGTAACTCAGTGTCCATCCTCTTGTGGCTGAAACCTCCAGCTCTAGGAGTATAATGTACTGCACAGCTGGAAATGACTTCCATAAGAAAGTGCTTAATGTCAGTTATGTCATCTTCTTCTGGGCCCTTAATTGTTTTAACCTTTGTACCTAATGAAAACAGTGGTCAGATCTAATGGAGATATCCCCTTGGACTGTGCAGCATCACTAGCTATGCACATTTGTCTTCAGTGACTTATTTCAAATTACTGTTTATTTTAACTGGGCCATTAAAGTTTTAAAACATTTTAAAGCATTTCTTTCTTCACAGATGGAGAAAGTGGTGTGCTTCTTTTTGGAACCTCAGCCCCTGTGCAAGTGTGTGTTGTATCCTGTGTTGTTCCCACACAGTGGGAAATGCTTTTGTGGATTTCCTGTGGTTTTGGGCAGCTGCAAAGAAGGGTGTTGGTAACACCTGATGTGGTGTTAATCTTCATTAAATGTACTCTTGAGTACTTTTCCAGAATCCACTTGCAGCATTCATCCCTGGAGCTGGCTGCAGTCTCTGGACAGGAGCTGGCTGAAGGATGTTGGGTGCATGGCCCTGCTTTGTGTGGGAGCTCCGGGCGAGGCCGAGCTGAGCCGAGAGTTCAGCACCCAGGGCAGGGCAGCAGGAGGCTCCTTGGACACTGTGCTGGAGAGGGAGCTGCTTCCAGCAAATACGAGCCCATCAGTCATGCAGTCTGCACTTTCTGGTCTCCTGTTTTCCCAGAGCAGGTTTAGCACAGTGGAAAGGTTATGAGGGAGATCCTCTGGGAGCTGTGGTCCATAGCCTGGGCACGGTGTGCTCATGTGGGAGCTGCTGAATATCTGATGGGCAGCTGCTGAACAGCTCAGAACTCACAACTAGGATGTTAGTCAGGCAAACACAGTGGATAAAATAAGGTCTGTCTCATCATAGCTTTGTTAATTGTAAGTTTTGACTCTTGTTTCTGTAGTCTCTTGCCAAAGGCTTCCATAAAACTGCACTTCAGGTGTACAAGGAGACTTAAAACACCTTGTGCCTCAAAACAATGAACTGAACTCTGCCATTCAGTAGTGTTCTGCATCACACAAATATGTATTTTTAGGTGCATTAATTGTGCTGTAAAATACATTTTTCTCTATGTTCTGTTATAGATACTTGTGCCTCCCCTGCTGCTGTTTGATCCAAAGAGCTTTTGTTCTGTTCAATAGGAGGGCAGAAATGGAAGCATTCGATCTGGCAATGTTATAAATAATATTTGATGTCATACTTTGACCAGATATTTAAAGGTGGACTGCAAGGAACTTCATGCTCTTATAAGAGCAAGATTAGATCAGGAGTTCAGAATGTTTATACAAATTTGAGTGAGTAGACAGTTGTGTATTTTGGTTCCAGCATTTGACTTGGGCAAAGACTTTCTTCCATTAAAACATAGAATAAAATACTGTGCCAAGATACAGATATATAGATCAAAAAGTAGTGGTATATTGAGAATTAATTTTCAGGAGACTCAGCTGGCAACGTGAAAATATGCAAATGGCAGAGAAGATCTTGGCATTTGTCTTCAGATAATATGTGTCTAGCAGTGACTCTCTGGAAACATGGAACTATAAATTTGAACTTTCCCAGGGATATTTAAACATGGCAAGTGGAATAAGCTCAGTTATACAATTTGATACACATGCTTATGTCACCTAAATATTGTTAAAAAAATACCTGAATAAAAAGATGGAATTCACACCTAAGCAGCAAAAATGTTTTGTGTTTGAATGACATGATAAGTTGTGTGTAGAAGGTTCTGAATTCTGTTAGTTTTTCTGCAAATTAATTGCATTGGGATATCACAGTTTATTTCAGCTCAGTTTCATCTGAGCTGAAACACAGCCCAGGATGCGCTGAGCTGCTCAGTTTGTTTCATCTCCCTCTAATAAGAACTTATTGTCTAAAGTTCTCTTAAATCTGCTAGATGTATTTTTAATTTCTTGGAATACCTACAGAAGTATTCAAATGTTTTCTCTCTTTAAATCTATTGCCTTAATGCTCAGTGAAGTGTGAGTGAATGCCAGCAGAAACCTTAATTTCTGTACCACATGGGGCTTGAACCTGTTTTAACAAATACCTTGTATATGTTTGTCCTGGTTAAACACCTCTGGAAATTGTGTGGATGTGTTGAGGGAATTGATGTAGGACCTTAGCTGGAGCCCATGGCTTCCTCTGGGATTGAGTGCTGTGGCCTCTGCCTCTTCCTGCAGTTTCCATGTGAAATAGTCTGGATTGGGGTAGGCAGTAAGCTGGCCTTGAGCAGAGAAATCCCCTCTCACTGGCCTGACAATCAGCAGGGGAAAATAGGACCTGGGCTCTTCAGGGGAATGCAAATTACAAGATTGTGCTGCTGTTGATGTGCTTAGAAAGCTCAGTGATAAGAGCTTAAAAACACAAACACTGACATACTTTTTATCCTGCTTTGTGCTGTTCATTGCTAGGAATACTCTGATCTGCTTGCTTAGTCCAAGGCCAGTCAGTCTCACTTACTAGAACTCTGAATTTACTTTTAATTTTTTTTTTCCCTTCTTCCAGTTAGCAGACTTGAGGAGCGGGAGGCAGAACTCAAGAAGGAATACAATGCACTTCATTCAAGACACACAGAGGTAGGTTGTTACACCAAGATGATTTTGGGGTGTCTGTAAAAATGTAGGTCTGTGGAAAACGTTGTGTTGTGAGCAATTGGGAAAATTTATTGAATATTTTGGTTTGTACACTGAGTTGTAACCAGGCTTCATTTGATGATGTGGTTTTCCTCATTCACATCTAAGTGTCTATTTCTCAATGTTTGATTACACAGCTGTCATTTTTATAGCTTTGTCAGATATTGAGAAGTTTTAAAAAGGAATTTGTTCTTCCATATTTTAAAGGCAGTTCTTCAAAACACACTAATAAGTTTCAGAGAAATAGAAATGAAATTACATTTTCATACTCTTTCCATCAGTTTTCTCTGTGGGTTTTATTTGTACCATTGAAGGAACAAATCCTTTCAAAACCTGTGATTTGTAATTAAAAGAGTTCCCTGCCATACTTTATTGATAGCTATTTGGTATTTTGGCAAATATCCAACTTCCTTTCAGCATTTAGGTTTATCAGTTTTATTGGATCAAATATTTCTATGAAATAGTTGGTTCTTAAACTTTTTTCTTCCATGTTTTGCTAGGGAGGGATACATCTTTGCTTCTGAGTCCACTTCATTGTTGTTTTTCCAAGTGATCCTATCTTTGGTATTCACTGAAATGGCAGTTATTTTTCTTTCAATTGACCAAATAATGAATAGAGCATTTAAAAAAATCTTTTTTTTTTTTTCAATTTAGCTCTTAGATGCTTATTTTGACAGATGTCATGTTCAAGATGCAATGTGACTGCATTTTTTGCAGTCTTAATTTCTAGCAATTTCTAGCAATTTTTCTCTCTTCTCTGTTCATTATTTGTTTCTTTCCACCTCCCACTGCTCCTTTTTCTTAATTTCACTGATGAATATTTCAGAGTTGGTTGTCTTTCTCTTCCAGCTCCTGACCTGAGGTTCTGTATCCATGTCCTTCACAATACTCACCTTTCAGCCCTCCCTCCCTGTCTGTGACTGCCTTTGCCCAGTTCACCGCCCAGCAGAGGTGCTGCCTCAGCACCCCAGGGAATGTCACCCATTTTCAGTCCCAATGGACCAAAACCTACTGAAGCTCAGTCACCCTGGGGGAGTTGCACCAGGGCTGGGAGGCAGAGAGCTGAATCAATCCCTCTGTGCAGTGTGTGTGTTGTGGTGAGAGCTGGGAGCTCTCCTTGGAGCTCAGCCTGCCAGAGACAGGGTCTGCATTGCAGTTCCAGCAGCAGCCTGCCCAGCAGTGAGGTGTCTGCAGCTGCAGGGATAGCAGGGCTGCCCTGCCTGGGGAGAGCTCTGGGGACAGGCTTTACCCTCCTCCACCCTTCTGTTAAATCAGGGTCTGTCTTGCTGCCCTCTGCACAGGGAGGTGGGCTGGCTGCCGTGAGGGCAGGATATCCCATTAAGCCTCCTTCCCTCTAAGACTCTAGACTCTGCTTGGGCTAACAGGCTTGGTTTTAAATGGATTAGGGTATGAGACCCTGAGCAGTTGAGATGGCAGATTGGAAGGTGGGCAGGTAGTGAAGAGGATAAAATGTTTGGTCAGAAGAGAATGGATGGAACAGCCTGAACATGTTCTGACTTCTGTGCTCCAGTTCCTTGTCTTTCCTTTGCTTGCAGTGGGTTTTGACCCTGTGCTCATCACACTCTGCTCTAACACTCAGGTGAGATGAGTGACAAAGCAGAGTGCTGGAGTTCCTGAGGTGGAACTTGTGGAACCTAACTATTCAAAGTCTTGTTTCCATCCTTTTCTGCCTGTAAAGGATCAGATGCCGGAAGCAATCATCGAGGGCAGTGTGCTGGAAAGCAGAATGGTTGACAGTGGTCTAACACAGAAGTCTTCAAATCTTTGCTCTTTGACTTAGAAAGGAATTCTGTCAGTTGCCTCTTGTATCTCAAATACTGTTCTGTTTAATAGAATCTGGCTTGTTTTTGTGCCTGGATAAAAGCAGGCTTGTCTGCCCTTTGTACCTGTGAGGGCTTTTTGCCTTTGCTGCTGAGATGATGCTGTGCTGCTGGTGCCTCTTTCAGAGCAAACCATTCAGGGTGGTTTTGCCTGCTGAGTAGGAGGTAAAGGGTCTTAGTTTCTTTTTTTCTCAGAGCTAAAAGGTCTTAACTGCATAACTATGGCAGTAGCTTTTTAAAGGCTTGGCTAAGGTTTTTGTATTTATTACTCAGTTGGGAAACTGAGGCAAAGCAATACTTGAGATCTGCTGGAGAGTTGACTAATACCTGTGGCCTCTCTCTGCATGGGTTTCCAAAATAAACCTCTTTATCTATTTAAGGAAGTTACTCTTTTTGTCCTTTGGGAAACACCAGGCTGAGGTGGTTCAATATCTTTCCCTGACACACAGAATCTGGGCTTAGTTTAATGAAGCATAATTGGGCCATGGAAGTTTCTCAGTGTTGTGCACTGATACAACGTGACACAACAGTTGTCTGGCTCTGGCATTGGGAATGGGCTTTGTCAGGTTCATTAGGATAAACATATCCCCAGCAAGTCCCTGGACAGGGGCAGGAAGAGAAGGCTAGTGGAGGTGTCTGTTTACAATTACAGCTAGGCATGGGCAGCTGTCACATTGTCTGTGAGATTAGACTTTGGATATCAGTTCAAGCAAATAGTTTTCCTAAAGCCTTATGCTGAGCATTAACAGCTTGATCTATAAAACCTGGATTTAACATGTTTACATTCTAATGTATCTGCCAGCAACACCATCTTGTGTGTGGATAAAGATGCATCAAGCTCTCCAGTGGGAATGGTGCTTTTACTTAGGTAAGAAACTCACCACAAACCCTGAAAGGAAGGTACTTAGATGGAAGTATGTTTAGGCCTTTGATACTGAATCAAGGAGATTCCAGAAATATCTGTTACCTCAATAAATCTAGATTATGTGGGACAGAGAAAGATCTATATACACACAGTTGGGTGCACATTCCCAAAGGGAGGAGCTGCTGTGCCCAGCCTGATTGGATCTGCAGGGTAAGCAGCGAGGGCTGTAGCACTGAGCCTGGTCTGACAGCCAAAGAATTACTGAAACCTGGCTGGGGGAGCTAAAAGCAGTGACACCAAAAGGAAGGAGGAGTGAAAGAGCAAGGAAGGTATAAGGACATGCTTTCAACCTGGTTAAGGCAAAGGTTCAGGTAACAACATCCCCAACGTGGCATATCCACATTTGTTTGCGACAAGTGCCAGCTTGTATACACTGGGAGTGGTTGTATTTGTAAGGGTAGAAATTGAAATGAGTGCCAAGGATGTTCATTGTCTGTTACTGGGTGCTGAAGTTTTAGAAAAACCTTGTAACTCCTCTACAGTTGTAAAACTTGTCACGTGCCATGTGAGGAAACCAGTCTGAATATTTTCATAAGGTGGAAAGACCTTGCATTCAAAGAGAATGGATTTCATGTTCATGCTGTAATATGTTCAAAAGTGTGTTGTAGTTTGTTTGTACAAGTGCCTTAAAATCATTAACACCTGAACTGTGAAATGCTGTTAACTAAGGTAATTCTTCCAAATTCTGAGTTTATCTTGAATCCCCTCAGCTAATGGTAATTGAGCAATGTGTTAATTACAACAATGCTGAAGTGCTCTGTGTTTGTGATGTGTGTTCCTTGGAACAACTGGTTGTATTCAAAATAGTGTGGACTGCATGGGCAGCAGAGCAAATTGTCTGTAGTGCAAGGTTATGGATGATTAAATATTGACTGCAGCTTGTATTGAAGAGAAGATGGGTAGACACAGTCAATTATTTATCATCTGTCCTCCAGCATAACTTCAGTAAAAATTGTGCTGAGTGGAGAGCAATTCAATCCATTAAAGTCTATTTTTAAATTGTCAGTAATCGTAAAACCTTTTTATTTCAACAGCTGAATAATCTCAAAAAAGCAGAACTTCTAATCAGATTTTGAGCCCTTGGAATTCTAGTGCATTAATTCATTACACATTTTTGGATCAGAATGGCACTCCATGGATATGTCAAGGCTGGAGAGTCATTTAGGTTGAAAAGATTTTTGAATGTCATCTGGTTCAGATCCCAGTGGTTTTGGAGTGAGTCTTCAAAGTTTTGTTGCAATGAGCAGTTAGAGTGGGCTTACTTCCCAAGAAGCTGCAGTATTTATTACTTTAACCTTCAAGTTAGGTTTGTGAAGTTGGGAATTCACACACCATTTCTCCCAATCCCATGGGGAGGGAGAGTGAGGAACTCTTTTCCTTGTGGACACTATTCCATTATTGTCAACTTTTGTCCTTGGCACCCTGGGTTGAGGCAGAGAGTGGCCTTTACATGGTGGTTCCACTGTTCTGATTTTTTGGGCACCACAGGCACATACAGCCTGGATCTGTGGAGAAATTGCTGTGCAGCACTGCACATGCACGTGGAACCTCATGATTCTATGAATCCTAAGTTGCCATGCAGCACTGCACGTTTTGTTTTTCATTTTATTTTGGGGTTCATATAGCTTATATGTATTGTGCTGAAGTATGGGATCTACAGATTTCCTGACTTTATTATCAGTGTCATTTTCAGCTGCAGAGCCATATAAACTGAACAGTCCTTTAAACTGACCTGCCCTCCAGCCCTTGTGGGTAATAAATGTGATGAGACATTTCAGTAAACAAAAGGACAGACTGAGAGGAGGGAAGAGAGTGGGTTAAAACCACGTCCTTTGCAAAACATGAAAGTTGTGTGGGTTTTACTGACCCTATTCTTTTTCTCCCATATGTTAGCAGTTCCCTGGAGGGATACTAGACACTCATCTTCTGTTCACTGGCTGAAAATACAACAGTTGTTCTATTTAAAATTTTACTTTGAGAAACCAATTGGTGTGCTCCAAATGGGAGTGTTTTTAGGCAGGTCAGAAATATCTTCCTCCTGTGATAAGGGAATACATGAACAGGATACAGAATGGTCTAATGTGCATTTCAAAGTTATGCACTCTTGGGGTCCCCCCCCAGAATTTCTAAACTATCTGCATTATAATAAATTTGTGTAAAGCTATGCAAATGAACAATTGGAACACCTAGTTCTGGCTGCTTGGTTAAAATGAAAAAAAACAAATGTGGATAGTTGAAGGTGGAGCTTTCAGTCCTTTTGTTTGCCTCTGTGTGTGAGCAAGCATTAAAAATCAGAAAACAAATGGGGTGATCTGGTGAAGCACTGCGTTTTGTTGGAGGATAAATGTTGTAAGCTTTTGACAGCAGTCCAAGTATGTTATATAATGTTTTTCTGAAAATAGCATGATATTTTGTTCTGGTCTGAATTATGTTTATTAGTTCAGGTGAATGCTGGGAAAACCAACATCTGTATGTAACCAGCACTTAACATAAGTTACTGATTTGTGGAATATCCATCAGTCAGGATGTCTTAAGCCAGTTTGTTTGATCAGAAAAATCTGAAACTAAGAATATTTATTCCTGTGTAGCTAATGCTGGCAAGCAGCATTTGAGAAGAAGCTGGCACTAACTGAGGTTGATGGCATCTGAAGGTCAAACTCAGATACATCAAACCTGTCTTGAGTAACACATAAATGTAGGTTTCCAGGTTCTGCTGAGTTCAGTACTCATGTGTGCAGCTGCCCCCAAAAGAAAAGATGATATAAACAATATAGGTTGTACAAGTGCCTGGAAATATCACTATTCTGAAGTGTTTGTATACTCTTTGTAGAATAGAAGAAGGAATTACAGTTTTAAAGAATAGTTTTTTGGTTTTTTTTTCTAGAGGAAGCTGTTAAGATGTGACCTGAATATGTCTCAGGAAAAAAAAAAAAAGTACATTAAATTCCTCTGCAGTACACCTGGGATTTCTCTTCCTTTATTGTTCCTAGAGCCGTATTCATCTGTGAACGTGAATGTTGGAGTGCTAAAAATACCAAATTGCACACAGGCTTCTCCTCAGGCTTTCCCAGCCTTAAGTTCAGAGAAGTGTGTCCAGATGAAGCCCTTGGAATGGTGCAGTGATACCTGGTCCTTCTCCCGTGCATGTCCTGGATCAGTTACGTGCTGAGAGCAGCATCCTTTGGCTCATTAAATAAGTCATGACTGCAGGAGTACCACGTTGGCCTGTGCTTGTCTCTTGTGAGAAAGACAGAGCACGCAGAGCTCATCTTGAGTGCTAAAAATCCACAGCCACTCTGTCATTTTAATGAGATGTCAGCCTAGATAATTTAAAACCACACTTCCCCAGTAAAAAATACAGAAAGTTTATTTTAGAAGAAAAAAGGAGAAGAAATGGGGACTTCATATTTCTGCCTACAGAAATAATCTGATTATTGGCCTGTGGGTTCATAGTGTTTAATATTTGAGGAGGGTATTGTCTGACCTTCACAGTACTTTGCAATTAGGCCTATAGTGCCTATTATATATCATGCAAAAAATGCCAATATCTGCTGAACATAGAGGTCTCAGACTCCAAAATGGATTTGAACATGTTACTTCTTTTCCAAACTCATGCTTGAAATATTGCATGCACTTTCTTTACCCTTAGGATGTTTCCTGTGCATGAATGTACAAAGAAGTTCTCCAATATTTTTAATTTATTATGGACTTCTCTTCTGGTTTGTGGTTTTACACACTGTATAATTTTGCTTCTTTCTTTATTTTTTTAATGTCTCTAAATGCGTTTACTATTTAGCATTACAAGGGGAGAATATATTGGTCAAGAACTATGCAGTTGTAGTACGAATAAATGTTACTAAATATTTCTTGCTGTTTGTCCTTTTAAACAGATGATACACAATTATATGGAGCACTTGGAAAGAACCAAACTTCATCAGCTAACAGGGGGTGATCAGCTAGAATCCACAACACACAGTAGAATTAGGTAAGCTATTTATTGCTCTCTCACCCTGAAATGAGAAAAAAATTCCATTCATTTGTGTTTGCAAGACTTTGTTCTTTAATCCTACAACAACAGTTGGGCTGAATCAGAAAGATTTGTTGCATGATTGGAATGCAGTAAGAGAACAGCGTAGAAATCCATGGAAAGAGGCTTTTGCTGTTGTGCCGCTACGCGTTGAGATATACTCCGTACATGAATTAGCCTTAAACAATTTCAGCTTTTTTGGAGCGTTTGTGCGGGGCAGGCAGGGAAATGTCAGCGGGCAGGCCGCGCCTTGGTGTGCGGGGCACTGGAGGTACCCGCCGGTCCCCGGGGCTCGCTGCGAGTAGGTTACGCAGGTCTGGGAGCTTTGGAACCTCTGAACCCTGCGTGCGAGGAGGGAGAAGCTCTCCGGGGCCAGGAGAAGCTCTCCGGGGCCGGCTGTGCTCTGCGCTACTGCATCGCTGCTGCGAGGAGCGGCGAGGGGGAGGAGGCTGGTGATGTCATTGCTCTGGAGCTGCTGCAGGAGAGTGGAACGCTGCTGCTGCTGCTGCTGCTGATGGCATTGTTTTTGTGGTGGCGGCTGAATGACAGACTTTGCCTACAAAGATTCCCCCTCGGCCCCTGCGTAGCCTTCTCGGAGCCGGCGTTCCACCATGCCAGCGCAGCGCCATGAATCCGGGCTGCATGCTGCTGTTTGTGTTTGGCTTCGTTGGCGGGGCGGTGGTCATTAACTCTGCCATCCTGGTGTCGCTCTCTGTGCTGCTGCTCGTGCACTTTTCCATTTCCACTGGGGTGCCAGCTCTGACGCAGAACCTCCCGAGGATCCTCAGGTACCTCCGTGTGCCCTCGCTGCTCCCCCGCTTTTCCAAACGGGGACACAGCAGAGAAGTAAATTACGTATAAATGTCAGGTTTTGTTGTAAATGTGTCTATGTACAGAGATACAGTCTGGTTTTTTTTGTTTTGTTTTTTTTTTCATTTAAGGTCAGTTTATGTATGTTTGCTGTGCAAAGCTCTTACCATCGGTACGTTGTAACCTGCTGCAGAAGCTGCAATGTTAATGCCAGGGATAAAGCTCA
Source organism: Phainopepla nitens (assembly GCA_013400175.1). Taxonomy (NCBI): domain Eukaryota; kingdom Metazoa; phylum Chordata; class Aves; order Passeriformes; family Bombycillidae; genus Phainopepla; species Phainopepla nitens. The sequence continues at coordinate 170,073 of VXBQ01000212.1, read as the reverse complement.
TGTTCAGGGTATTGTCAGGTACTTGGCTGGTCTTGTAGCATAAATGTATGCAGTTTAAGGCTTTGTACTATTAAACTGCACCTATTTTAATCAAAAGGCTTATATAAGATCAATTAATTGATATTAAAACCGTAGGAGTTAGTCGATCATGTTATTTTCAAAACTGATTATTAGTTGGTGAGGGGAAAAAAAAAATCTTTGATAATTTAAGCATTAGAGCTCTTAAAGCCTATTCACTATTGTTCAGCCAAATGTTACCCTCTCCTCTGTTTCTGTACTTGTATGGCAAATTGCCAGCTGTCTGTCCCCCCTCAGGTTATGTTCTGTTTGTCCTCCGTGCCTGGAGCAGTGGCAGACAATAACGCATTAGAATATTGTGGCCAAAAGTAGTCCTGACCTGTTTTAATACTATAATTTCAGATGGAAAACAGCTGGAAAAGTTTTAAAATGCAGCTTTCTGACCTGAAAACGTGACATGTTTTACCTGTGGTTATAAATTTAATAGTAAATTTTATTTGTAATGGGAAAAATGCTGGAAATTAGTGTTCTCTGAACAGCTATGTGACTTTGTCCTCCTGAATACTTGGTGCATGTAAACTTTGTATAGTAGTATGCTTTTAACTTGGGTCTGTGAGCACAGAAGTGTTATTCCAAAGGTTAAAGGCAATCAGTAGATGAAAGAAATACTAAATTATACCAGTAGCTGATAAAAAACTTGACTGAATATTTAAATATGAAAAAATAAAATAAATTTCAAGTGAAACTCTATAGATTCATCTAGTTAGTAAGGCCATGTTTGTTTGAAAGGGAGGGAAACCCAAACCCGGGACAAATATTTCCCAACTCTAAAACCAAACAAAACCAAAACAGAACTTCCTATTCAGTAACTTATAAGATATTTTTAAGTTTTAAACAGTCAGATGGTTTAAGAAATAGATTCTTTTATTTGTAATGTGCTTTTGCTCCCCTGGAGTATTTAATGGATTTGAGGGGAAGCTATGCTTTTTCCTGCTCTTCTAATTTGCTTTAGGAATACATGAATTAGAATTCACTGTCTTAGTCTTTATTAATTTGAAAAAAGAGATAAAAAATATAGGATGAAGGAATCTAATTGTAGAAGAATTGTTTCTATTTTTTAACAGTAGTCAGATTTTAGAACTGAGTATCTAAAAGTTCCTAAAGGTTCCTGTAAATGCTTCAGTGCATCACTTCAGAATATTAATTTAGGCTTTTAAAATATGTGTTTCCATTCTGCTCACTGTGGCATTTTCAGATATTTTATGGGCACTGGGGAAGCAGAAGAGGTTCTTTGCTTTCTGCTCAACAAGCAGTGAAATAAATTGAAATTGCTTCAGTCTAATTGGATCATTTTTTTTAATGTAGACATCACATAATAAGCTTCATTTCCAAAATTAGCCTCCTTTACAGACTTCATTTACTGTGCAGCCTTGCAATGCACCTGACCTCTGTTCTAACACATCAAAATATGTTTATTATAAAATTGCTTTCAAACTAGTCTGGGGAAAAAAGCGATGCCAGGTGTGAGCTGTTTCGGTATCCATTTAATCTCCTCTCTTGCCAGGGTTGCAGAGCAGATCAGCTTTGTGCGTGTCCTGCAGTGAGGAAACGTGCTGGGCCCTGCCTCAGGCCAGGCCCTCTCAGGGCAGCTTTTTCTTCCTCCTTTTTGTTCCCGCACTTCTTATCCAGTGAAATGGGCTCAGCCCCTCTTTTGACATAATCTCAGCCTCTGTGGCCTGTCTTTTGTTCCCCACACGCCTGAGAGTTGTGGGAAATCTAAAGCAAAGCAGGACCTGTTACAATAGCGGGAATCCTTGGAATCCACCGTGGGGTTTCTCATTCCAGCAGTTGCAGATGCTGGAACATCAAATAATGTTTTCAATTTTGTAACCCAGACTGATTTTGCTTTACTCACGTTGCTGTCTGCTTTGTTGTGCTAAACTACTTCACAATCAATGACTTAATTTGGAATAATATTTCTGAAAGGCCAAGATAGCTCCACAGTGAGAATTAGGTGCAAAGCTTTTTTTGGCAAGGAGCATCTTTGTACACCTGGACTGGAAAGGTTCATGCCAATTAGAATTGTTTGCTGTTTGAACATTGTGATTTTGACCATGTAAAATTTACCAAAGGGAGTTTACTGATTAATTGCTAAATAAAATCCCTTCTTCAGTAACTTTTCTTCAAAGTAAATAAACAAAATCAAAAATATGTCCAAAAAATGCTTAGCTTTTGCTTTTCAGCGTTCCCTGCCATATATTTGCATGTATTTTGTATGCATATACTAATTCTGACAAGGTAGTTTAATTTGTGAAGGGCCTTGTGAAAGAAAGCACGTGTGGTTATGACTTGACCTTTTATAATGCTAAAATGTGAAAACTGTGCCATCACTTGTGCACGCTTTTATCTTGTGCCTCTACTATACTTAAAGCTGTGCTAGTTGATTACAATCATTTTTTTTTCTGCATTACATTGTTCTGCCTGAACAAACACTTTGCTTATCTCAGTTCTAGGCCTGGCTGATATTTTTCCTTTTCAGAGCTGGCCACAGCATCCTATGAATGGCATTGCACACAATGGTTTTGTCTCTTGCTAGCAGGAAGAATGAATCCTTTTGTTCACTGAGCACACTATTGACCTGGGGATTTTTTGTTTCTTTTGAGGGTTACTGCATAAACCTTTGGAATTTCCAAATGCTATTTGCCATAGGGAAGTAGAAAGAGTGAAGAAGTGAAAATTTGGGATGAAATAATTTGCTTTGCTGGCACAAGCTTTGGTGCAGCTTTAGGGTGAAGTAGAGTGTTGAACTGATCTTGGGTAAAACTAAACAATTTTTTAGCTGAGCCAGTTGTAACATTGGTAATTCCCTGACCCAGTTCATTTCTCCTACACAAATCCACGTCATTTCTGCGATCTTCAGGAATAAAATACCCAATGATTTGAGAAGAGTTGCTCGAGGCTTACTGCTTATAATTTTGCAGATGCTAGTGTTGATGATTTAGATGTTTGCTGTTGTAGAAATTATGTGCTTTTATCTTGCAGAAAAAGGTGCAAAATGGTATTTTTAATAGTGGATGCTGAAAACTATTTTCAGTCTGAAGTTAGGAAACTTTTGCCTTATAATTCTGTTGGTGTTTCATTTCTGTACAACTTTTGTTTGCTACAGATTAGCTGTAGTGTAAATCAATAACTGCTATTTAAAGCCATGGAATTGACTTGGCAATTGTGAAATGAAGAATTATTGGGTGATGTGGCACAGTCTGGGTGTGCTGCACTGCTCCTTTAATGGAGCAGTGTCTGGATGTTTGAACCTGGAGTTTCACCACTTCCCTGCTGATTTCAGAGGCCTGCAGGAAGATAAACTGTGGGACATCTGAGGTGGCTGATGAACCCTGCCTGTCTTTCCAACAGGAAGGAGCGGCCCATATCCCTGGGCATCTTCCCACTGCCTGCAGGAGATGCTCTCCTCACGCCCGAGGCTCAGAGGGACGTGGCAGAAACACCTGGGGCAGAGCACTGGAAATTCCACGAGCTGAGCCAGCCACGGTCCCACACCAGCCTCAAGGTGAGCACAGCCTGGCTGCCTTCTGTGGCAGGAAAAACTGCCATGACAGATGGTAGATCTTTGGGAGGATGGGAAAAAAAACAACAAACCAAATTGAAAGAGAAGAGGTAGACCCCTAAAACATCTCTGTGTAAGCCAAGTGAGCTTTGAGGGAACTTTCTTAGTACAAGAAACAAAGTTTTGGGGGCATTTTCCAAATGAGTGAAAATACAGGTTAGTTCTCCTTTTATTCTCAGCAGTGGGTCTTTTCTTTCTGACTGAGGACCCTTTCCAAAGGTTCCAACTTGTTTTTCCACACTGGATATGTTACTAGGTGGTGGGAACAGTCTAATTAGCTTTATTAATGCTGCTTTAGAAGCAAAGCTTTGGTTACTACACAGGCAGTGCTCTTCAGGCAGCCTCTGCCACACCAGGTGTGTGGTGCAGGTAGACCACAGAGCTGAGAATGACCTAACTTTCCTAAATTAGGATGGGTAATCATGATTTCCCTTACTTGTAGCTCAGCTATAATTCCTGCAATTGTTCTATGTTCCAACTGTGAGAGGGTGGAATAAAACAATCTGCAGGAGTGGAGGAATGGGGGAGTGGTGTTGGAGTGTGAGAGTCTGGCAGTCTAGGGTGCACTCACAGCACAGCTGGAGGAGGATGTGCAGGGTGAAGAACTCCAGAATGTGTAAACCCTCCCAGTATGTATTTCCTGATGAGGGTTTTTTGGAAACCTGTGAATGTACTGTTATTTCTTGAAAGGCACTGAGCTGAGAGGAGTTTCCTCTTAAGTGATCTTAATACTTGCCTAGCAGGAGAATATTAACTGTCCAGAACTACAAAAACTATTTGGAGGTAATAGGAATCCATTTATTTATCATGGAGGTCATAAGGAGATAATGGGAAGAGTAAGTAGTGGTTAATTATAGAGATATCAAAGGGACAATGTGAGTTTACTTCTAAAAAATTTGTCACTTAAAAAGTGTGCTAGTCAGGAGGTTGGATCTTGAATATGTGCAATTCCCTTTGTCTTATGCTGTTAACATCAAAAAACTGTCAGATTTTGGGAAAGCTGACTGAAATATAACTTACGTACAATAAATGCAAGTTATGACTTGTAGGTGGAGATGAGGTGGAAGGAGAAGCTTCTGATTCCATCTTTCCCCTCAGAAAACTGGCTAATCCATATTGTCAAAAGAGGCTTCTTGGTGTAATTCTAAAAATAATGCACTGCTAAAATGAGAACTCACAAAATAGCACAAACTGTAGTTATTCAAATCCATTTATTCAGAATAAGTTACTTGAGTCCAAAGCAACATTTTTACTTTGTAACTGTGAATGTAAAGTACTTCTGAAGTGAACTTGTTGAATAACATGATATTGAAGTCAAAACCAGCTTTTGAAACTTTTTTCTCTAATACTTTTCTTCTGGATATTTTTAACATCCAGTACAAGGCACAAACAAGATTCTGCTGCTTTCTAGCATCTACTTTCCATTCATGCCTGAACCATTCATTAATGGTCAGTGTTCCCTCCAAAAGTATCACAGAGAGGAGATGGCAGAGATGAAAAAATCTGGATATACTGTAGCTTGTACAATAGTGACATTGCTGGCTATCACTGTAAGATGACACACTATTATGTACCAGACATTCTTTTCTAATCATTCCTGCACAGCATTGCAGATGAGTTACTCTTTCAGATTTAATTATTGAATTTTTAGACTATTTTTTCCTTTTTTTCAGGAAAGGTCTTTTGGCAATATGACCAAAAAGTCAATTTTGCTAAGTCAACACAGCACTGACTTTCAGATGTTTAGGCTTTGAGATATTCTGATTAATTCAGTGTCACTTAATGAAATTGCTTTTGCTTTTCTTTAGTTCTAGAACAAACATTCAAAATAATTTAATCTGTGTGGTTTCCAAGAGTCAGCTAAAAAAATACCATAGATAATAAAGTCAGAAATATAAAATAGATGGGGTGATTTGAAATAATCTCAGGGAAAGGACCATTCTATTCCCTGTTTTTTCTTGTACTGTCAAGCTATTTTCATTGAGCTTTGTGTGTGAAAGTCAGTGATCAGTTTGTGCTGCATCACTTAGTGGATGCTCTTGGAATACAAAGATGTAGAAATGTTTAAAGAGAGCCAGCAGCTCTGCTGAGGTTTTATTCCTCGTTTGTGTGAGCTCTGCATGCCCTTGGTAAGGGGCACCACTTCCTCCCTTCTGTATCTGCTCACTCAAGTATGAACCATCAGCCAGTGCCTCAACTTCACCCATTCAGAAGGCAATTGGGTAAATTGAAGAGTGTTTTTTTCTTCTATTCCTTTAGAGGTGTCTGTATTTCTGAATACTTTTGACAGAAAATCAAATATTAATTGGTTATTCTGCAATTTACTATAAAACAATGAGAACTGTCAATAATTGATAGGCAATTAGTGCTGTATTTTTGTTGTTAGGGCTTGCAGTTTCAATGTGGAGATGTAGGTTGCAAGGTTTACATTTATGCTGATATATATAAATGTTTTGCTCCCTGTTCCCACACAAATAATAGTTTTGCCTTAATAAGTTCCAAAAGGAGAAATCTGTAAGTTAAAATTCGCAGTAATCTTATGCTAAGTACAAGTGGGACAGTGCATATCTACATGCAGGTCTCTTTTGTGTTTTTTTTTTAATAACCTTAAAATTCAGTTTCATTTCCTCCTCAAAAGGTATGCAGTGAATTTGTGCATTGCAAAATCTAAACCTGTTTTGTTCTTGACAAGTTCAGTCATGTTCTCTTTAAAAAATATCACAGGCTTGTCCAGGAGCCTTGCTTTCATGATTCCCAAACAAGATTCCAAACTCTACAAGAACTTTTGATTAAAAGTTACCATCCTACCTTCATTTTGCACACAGCAGCCTCAAGTTTCATCTTTATTTTCCCCAACAAGATTCCTCTAATAGCATGTGCTAGAAACTACTGGCCTAAACAGCATATAAAACCTGAGTGAAGTGCTTGCCAATTTGGAAATGTTCAAGGCCAGGTTGGACAGGGCTTGGAGCATCCTGGTCTAGTGGAGTGTCCGTGCCCACAGCAGGGGGTTGGAACAAAATGATCTTTAAGGTCCCTCCCAACCTAAACCATTCTGTGATTATGACTGTGAATTACTACAGTTTTATATCAATTAAATCCCTATTTGCATCAGTGCTTCAGTGACTGCTTTTTAAAGTACCATATATATTCTGAACCATTATTTTATAACAGCTTTGGGAAGATTAAGTAGTTCATTGTGCAGCTATAAGGACTCAGAATGAGAATGCTGCTTGTTTTCTAGAAGAATTCACAGAAGAGTAGTGACTAAAATTTTCAGCTGAGATCAAACATTGCTGTTAAAAACAAAGGCATTTGTATGTAGCTATAACTGCCTTAACAAGAGTGAAACAGCCATAGGCTAAAGATGACTGTACTGGCTTAAAATATTATTTTTGTTCATCTGTCTTTGCATTCACATTATTTTCAGTAAAATACAGTGATTTTGTTGTCCATTCCTTAGTTTATATGCCAAACTCTTCTAATAAGACTTTGTGTTCATTTTTTATTGGTGATGGTGCAATTCCAGGATGAGCTCTCTGATGTTAGCCAAGCAGGCTCCAAATGTACTACTCCAGCTTCCACAGCTGCTTCAGATGTTCCTGTGCTGCCTGCTGAAACCCCTCAAAAGGAAAATGTTGAAGGGCTTGCAAAGGACACAGAGATGTCGAATGAGACACTGGATGTAAGCAAGAATATTGAAGTACAGGCAGCTCAGGAGACAAGAAATGTGTGCACTGGTGAGCTGCTTTAACTTCTTAATGTAGGGTTACTGTGGACCTCATACTTGATCACTTATTGTCTTTTGTTGTGCCACAAATGAGAATGGGGTTTTTACTCAATATTTGAAGGCGTGTGGAATGTTATCAGAGATAAGTCTGTTGTTTATTGGTGACTTTAGTCCTTTTTTCTTCAGAATCAGAATTATTTGTGACATTTATTTGGCAGTAGAAAAGGCACAAAGAGTCATGAACTGTTGGACATCTTGGTTTCACTTGCAGAAATAGTGGGAAATAGCTGCTGTTGGATGACTTGTGTTAAATTCAGGAAAGACCTAGAAATTCCAGTGTCTGCACTAGAGTATCAAAGTTTGTGGGTCTTTTCATTTAATTACCTTGATAAGTCTTTGAACAGAAGTATCCTAAGTTAGTGATTGATTAAGAACTACTGCATGTAATTAATATGTCATGATGGTTTTGTTTATGGGCATGTACCACTTGCTTTGCCCCAGGGGGAAATGAAAATGAAGAAAAATCTGAAGTTCAGGCAATCATTGAGTCAACTCCAGAGTTGGATATGGATAAAGATCTCAGTGGATATAAGGGTTCCAGGTAAGTTGTGTGTTGTGATTTGAGGAAGAAGACAAATTTTAGAAGGTTATTTAAAGATGCTGTGTATGGGGATTTTTACTTTCCTTGTCTTTGTTTCATTCTTATGATGAGAAGGATAAAATTACCTGTATGGTGAATCTTAAGGGTGTAAGAGCTTTGTGTGAAAGGAGCCCCTTCTCTGACCAGAGGAATATTTTGACCTCCTACTACTCAGTTCTCTTGCATTCTTGTTGTATTAAATGACCTCCAGTTTAGCTGAGCTGTCTGTTCTTCAGGCATTTGGGCTGACTAAGTCCTGACACAACTGAATTCCTATAGGCCAAAACTTGATATGCTTTAATTTATTAAAATCCTGTCCAGCTCAGTATCAGCAACTGCTTCAAGTTTGGGATCTTGATGGCAAAGCAGTATTTGAAAACAGAATCTAGAACTTGTAAGCCAGCTGAAAGCTTGTGGGGTTTGTTTGAGGGAACAAATGAACTTCTGGTAAAAAATACCAGAGAAAGCTTTTCCTCGTTGTGGGAGTGTTATCTCTCTGCTTTTTCATGTCTTTTTCAATTCTCTGCCCAGCACTCCCACCAAAGGCATCAAGAACAAAGCATTTGACCGTAACACAGAGTCACTCTTTGAAGAGCTGTCATCTGCTGGTTCTGGCCTAATTGGAGATGTGGATGAAGGTGCAGATTTACTGGGTAAGAAAGGTTTTTTTAAAGATGCTGTATACAGCGATTTTCCTTTTTAGGAAGTGCTTAATTATTCTTGCTGGATTTATTGTTAGGCTTCATTTGCATTAAAATTGTTTGAGTAGCGTCCTAAGGTCGTCATTGGAATGCAAAACCAGAAGAAAGTGTTTGTTCTTTCTCTCTGTATAATGATCCTAATCTTTTGGGGCACTTCCTACACTTTTCTCCCTGTATGTTCTCTTACATAAGGATTTTTATCTCAAGGAAGGATTTTGGTCTTGAACTAGTTTTAGGTAGTTTTTATTCAGGTCATGCCTGATCTGTAGTGGCCTGGCTTTATCACCTCCTTAGGGATTTTAACTTGAAAGAGAATTGCAGCAAATGAAATGCTGGTAATATGAGAATCAAACTGTTAATTGATAGGGGAGGGGAAACCCACATCCCTCCTTCCCCTAAGCAGCTTGCTGTTACTTCTGTGCTGACTGAAAACAGCTGGAGTTTTAAGTTGACCGAGATCAAAAAGGCCATCAGAAGAATAATCTTCCTGTAAACAGTATAGCAAGATATTTTTTGCTATATAATTTTTCAGGCCTCATTTTGAAATAATGAAAGCTGGTACTCTGGAATGTATAAAATGCAGATGCCACTCTCAGGTGCTTTCAAAATGGGTTGTGTACAGACAATCAGCAGCTTGTTTGTTTCTGTCCTCTGACCCTGCAAAAATATAGATTGTTAAGACTGTTAAAACTGCTGTGTGCAATCTGGATTTCTGGTTGTTCAGTGTTCCTCCAGAAACTCATTTTGCATCAAACAGGTGACATTTCTGCAGTATTACTCACTAGGAGTAATGAGCCCATCTCCAGTCTGAGATGGCTTTTCTTTGTTGTCACTCTGAGCAGTGAGGCTCTCCACATCCTTACTGCAACATACTCCATCCAGAACTCCTGAATGTCATTCCATTGTCACAGGGACAGCTAATCACACATTCTGCATGCAAAACTACAGATACTGGAGAAGTATTAACGTGGAGCAACATCCATCCCTTACCCGTAATAAATTGATTAAAGCAATTTAATCAAACTATTGTCAGGGTGTCCTGATTCTAATGCTTTGTTTCTCAGGGGCAAAAAAGAATACACTAATTAGTATAATTTATTAAAGGTTTGTCAGTGAGTTTATTACCATTTTCTGTAAATCTATTGCTGTAAACACCAGTGTGTGCAAACTAAGCCTAGGGTTATACCTGTGTTTGTTAGGCAGAATGTGTTGGTCTGAAAATTTTATTTTAGAACTGTCATTTCACTTTGAGAACAATAATAGTCCAAAACCTGGAAAGGCACACCTGCACCCAGGATAGTCTGTCTGCTTGAAGCATTTGGACCTGTTCTAAGTGAGCATTAAACTTCACTATGGAGTTGTGTAAAAATAGTTAATTGGGATTCTCTAATCTGTTTTCTCTTGGGCTGCATACCCAGGGGAATATTCTGGTGTGTATGCTTCTTTTTTCAAAAAATCTTTGAAATCTGTTGCTTCTCTAGTTAGGCATTCTTGGCTGCTGCTCTCATAAAATACATTCTCTGCAATTTTCCCTGCTTGGTTACTTTTTTTTTTTGCCATTGCACTCTGGCTTTCTAGTTTTTGTTCTTGCATTGTAAAAGATCCTGAAACCTGTTGGACGTGATCCTATGTACTTTTATCTGTGAATACTGAAAATGTTTACAAAGCACTAGCAACTTGAATAAAATCTCTTGAGGGCTGTAGTATAGGAGATTTCTCCAGATATTGATAAATTAACCATGGCTGATCTAAGTTACTTCAGTAAATGTCATTGACTTAGAATCCAAAACCCAGAGAGGGAAATGCCGAAAGAGGGAACTTTGATTTGCATGTCTTATTTATAGATACCTTTTTTCTTTGTTATCCAAATACCTTTAAAGTCTTCTGCTGCTAAACTTGCTTAGAAGATTGTGTTCCTAAAGTATTTAAGAAAGCCTCCACCATTAAGATACCTTTTTCATTTATTATGTTAATCTTGATTAACATAATTTCTGCTGTTATCTGTGTGGTAATTATTTTGCTGTGCAAGATGCAAAATAATTGTTCTCTCCTGAAATTACCTTCTTTAAAATTCTGAAAATTATATTAGATATGCAAAAAAATAGGGTGAGAAATTAATTTCCAGAAATTTAGGTAACACCAAAGTAGTTACTTGAAAAGTTATGTTCACTTTTTTCCATAATAGCATACTAATTGGAAACTTCTGAATAGCTTAGAATTTCTTCCAAGGGCTGTGCTTCTAAATTATTTCACAGAAAATGAGAGACTTTTATGAAGTTACTGATTTTTATAAGAGGTTTAACCAATGGAAATGGTTGTGACAAACTTAAATTCTTCACCATCAGCCTTCTATATAAATCCTGCTTCTAATCACATCACATCCCACTTTAGATTTTTGGTGGTGGCTTTGTTTTAATTCGCTCTTATTTCCTAAGTCTAAATCTTTTATTGCTCCTCGCTCATACTACACCTCACATGAAATGTTTCTTGTTCTTGTTTTTGCTCTACATGGAATGCATGGGCTTTAAAGACCATAATTTCTTTGGTAAGGTATCATTTGCTCTGGGGAGATCTGCAGGGCTTTCACAACCTGAACTTTGTTCAGCATGTGTTGTCTCTGTAACTGATACACTTTGGTATCTGACATGGTGTAAAAGACAGTTGAGCATTTTAAACTTAACTTTCTGTGGTCTGATACTTCTGCAACACATGCTGTGGTTGGTTTTTACTTAGTACTGTAACATCTTCTAAATATATAGAGTAGCAGCACCAGCTGTGCTTAGTCAGGGATGTCTTTGGGCTTTAATTGAAGTCAGACTGGGAGAAGGTGGGGGGAAAGCTAATTGTAGAAGGTAGGTTGGACCTGAAACTTCAGAAAGCTCACAGTTCTTCTGACAAGTTTGTCATACTTAAAATTCAGCTGACTTTAGACAATGGCAAAATGTAAGTTTTGCAAAAGCATTCATTTTATTTGCTAATTTCATGCATTTGTTTCCTTTGGAAAGGAATGGGGCGTGAAGTTGAAAACCTTATTTTGGAAAACACTCAGCTGCTGGAGACAAAGTAAGTGACAATGTTTTTGTAAAAATACTGACTTCCTGTTATTTCATTATATCTTCAGTATCCTGATACAGAATTGAAACTATTCAATTGTGCTTTCAGCTCTAAGAGTAGTGGGGGTGTGAGTACTTTGAATTTGTAGATGCATTTGTCTGAGCTGATCTTCTAGAAATTAAGGACCTAAGAAGCAAAATCTGCTTTTATCCTTGTAAGGCTCCAAGAAATGCAGTGCTGTGTCCTGATGAGATCAACTCCCTGTCAGAAACACAGCTTTAAGTGCAGAGGCAAATCCACTGGAGCACTTAATTCTAAGCAAACTGATTTATCAGGACTTTTTTCTAACAGAGAGAATGTAACCGTGTTTGAATGTTGCAGATTTGGGGGGGAGACGGTTTGACCTCTAAGAAAGCTGTATCTTTTTACATCAGCTCTGTGTAAGAAATGTGTAGGTCTTCAAAAATAAAACCAGGCTGAAGCTGAACTGTGAGACCATGGTCATCCTTATAACCATGTGTTTTCAATGTTTGTGTAGAAATGCACTGAATGTAGTGAAGAATGATTTAATAGCAAAGGTGGATGAATTGACCTGTGAGAAGGATGTACTACAAGGTGAATTAGAGGCTGTAAAGCAAGCAAAACAAAAGCTTGAAGAGAAGAATAAAGAACTGGAAGAAGAGCTGAGAAAGTAAGTTTAGTTCTGTGATTTGTAAAAAAGGACAAGAAGAAAAACTCTGCTGTGGTATTTAATGCAGCTGGTTTTTATTTTGTATCTAGAGCTCGTGCAGAAGCAGAGGAAGCAAGACAGAAGGCTAAAGAGGATGATGATGTAGGTGCACATGTGTGGGTAATTCAGTGGGACATTAGAAGTCCATGTGTTTAATGAGTGCTACTAAAACTTGCTGTTTAGTAAGTAATGGTAAAGTTTCTCCCTGTATAGAAATGACAGAAGATCTGTAGAGCACAAGTAGACTTAAATTGACAGTGATCAGTTTGCTTGCTTTCCTCTCTGCCCACTCTTTTCACACTCTTTCTTTGAAGAGCTCTTTTCATTCACGTTACATCGCATACAAAGGATGGGAGGCAGGGAAAGTAAAGCGCAGATTCCCAAACTATTTGAAATCTGGAATTGTGGCCTAGCCGAGCTGTTGTCAGGAGGCAGAGGAGGGTGGCTCTGCAGGGCCCTGTGGTGCTGCTTTGTCCCTGGCACGTTTGTTTCCCTGTGTGCCCAGAGCGACGTGCCCACGGCACAGCGCAAGCGCTTCACTCGTGTGGAGATGGCCCGAGTGCTGATGGAGAGGAACCAGTACAAGGAGAGGCTGATGGAGCTGCAGGAGGCTGTCCGATGGACTGAGATGATCAGGTGAAAAGGCTCTTAGAGAACCTTTGACAGAGATTTTTTTGACTTGTGATTTTTAGCTGCAGGGTGATCTGGTCAGCAGGTTCATTGCATTCTGCTTGTTTTCCTCGTGCCCCTGAGGAGCATTGTTTTAAGTTATGGGTATATAATTTGTCAGAATGGTTCTTGGTGAGACCTCAGGGAAGATGTATTACTTCATATGATGCGAAATACACATATTTTTTCAAGAGATGCCTATTTTGGAAAATTACAAAAGTTGATAATTGTAAATAAAATTAATCTGATGAGCAGTAAAAACTATTGTGTGTACACATACCTTGTGAGGTCAAAACAGTCTTCAGACTGAGCGTAATGCCTTTGGAAAGACTTGAGTTGTTCAGGGTAAAACAGTTGAAAGTTGTGCAAGGTGTGTTAAACATGAGCAGCAAAGGTGGTGATTTGGTCTCATTTGCATCCTGAATATTCAGCTGTTTGGAAGATATGGTTTAAAAACCTTAATCTTCTGCCTCAGACCTTAGCCCAGCTCATCCTTGTCCCTGACCACAGGTACCAGAGGCTGTGGTGCTGCCTGCTGGCCATGGACAGCAGTGACATGTAATTGTTCCCATTTCCTCATGCCTGTGACCCTTTGGGAGGAAAAATGCACATTCCCAACAGCCATGGCTTGTTCTTCTGTAGCTATTGTCTGCTGTAGGAATCCTCTCCTATCTCTTTTCTATGGCTATGGGAACATTCACTTTATCAATTATTTACTGATGTATTGAAGATGAATAGGCTTTAAAACAAAAAGCAATGGTTTAAATATTAAATAGAGGGCAGAATAATTTAAAATGGTTTGCTGCTTTCTTCGAGCTTTTTTCATTACAAAGTGGTATACAGATTTGTCTCTTCTGTCTGAAAAGTTGCCAGTTTCTTTGGGATGCAAAGAAATGTGGATGAAGTTTATTACATAGCTTTATTTCCTCTAGTGGGAATTTCATTATTGTGCTCTGAGCAGTAAAGAAGTAGTGGAGTGAAAAAGCAGGCTTTGTTATTTTCAAGATGTTATCCTTTTTAAAAAAATAAGAATTACACACTGTTCCATTCCTTTTTTAGTTGTTGTTTACTCAGTATACTTGAAATTCATTTCTTGTAGAGCATCCAGAGAAAATCCGGCCATGCAAGAGAAGAAAAGATCAAGCATTTGGCAATTGTAAGTATAGAAACACAACTCACTGACAGGAATAAAGACCCTAACCAATTAGCTGGCACATTTGTGTATGTTAGCTAATTATTTTTTGGCAGATAAAGATATCTTAACCCTTCTCCTCTTGTTGCCCAGCCTGCCAACTCGGTAAGACTGGTCTGGAAGACAAAATGTATTGTAAGCTGAAGCATGTAGTGAGTGCCTGTGCACTTTGTGAAGTTAAATGCCAAAGTGCTGGAATTTTTTCCTAGCTGAATATGCACCAGGATTCTTGTCCTGAACATTTTTTCTGGATTCATTTTTATGAAAAGTAGAAACCTGAATAGCACGTGTGGATTGCATTTATTTCAGCTTCTTTTCCCTCTGTGAAGTACAGCTTACTGACTGTTGCATTCTCCTTGCTGACTTCAAGCCCTTTAAATATAAACCAGTGTTTTTCACAGCAAGATATTTGTCAAATAATCCTTTTGTTGTTGTGATTTGCTGATAACTGTTTTATCTTGTTGCCTAGAAAATAGTGGGGTTTTTAAAATGCTCTCTGCATGAACTAATGTCCTTCATAGAACTGTCTTCCAGGTGTGATGTTCACATCCTAATTCTGTTGGTTCCCTGTAGATGTTAATTCAAGATGAAGTTCCCATTGAATTTGATAAATGGGATAATAATCCTTTAAGGATTTGTCTTAGGGACATAAGTTTTTGTGCTTTGAGAGTGTTGCTGAGTGTGTGGTGACTGCTGCTATGTTGGGCTCCAGTTTCTTACTTTAACTGTCTTGAGCAGGCTGGCATATGCTGTGTTTTGCCTGCATAGTCAAATTTGGATGTATCTGACAAATCTTGACTCTTGTCTTTTTCTGTTCTAGCTTTAGCAGGCTCTTCAGTTCATCCAGCAATACAGCAAAGAAACCAGAACCTCCTGTCAATGTTAAATATAATGCTCCAACCTCGCACATTACTCCATCAGTCAAGAAAAGAAGCAGCACCTTATCTCAATTACCCAGTGACAAATCTAAAGCCTTTGAATTCCTCAGTGAAGAGTAAGACATTTTAGTTTTATATTAGTAGCTATGCACTACCAAGTGTTTACTCTTTTAGTGCTCTGAGATTACCAGCCTGCTGCTAAGTGAAGTATAAATGTTCTCCTGCAGTGAGTGTTGATTCGTGAGGGCTCAGGATAGTGCAGAGTGAAATGTGCAGCAGTGGGTGAATACTTTGAGCACCTGGCTGAAATAGTCTACTTGGTAAATACCACTGTCTTTCAAAAAAGTGCATTTAGGCACAGGAGGCAACCCCTGGTACACTTTTATATGCAAATGTTGTAGCTGGGCAATAACTGTACAGGTACTTAAGATTCACTTGAGAGTCAGGCAAACAAGAATCTGTAATTATTTTTTTTTCTCCTGTGCCTTGTTTTGGCAGTATATCCTTGTGAGTTACAACTTTTAAAACTCCTATAGAGGTACACAACCCAAATTAATTTCTCTTAAGGATGCTGGCAGTAGACTTTCTGGTTTTGCCTGTTTTTCACCAATCCCTTTAAAGTAGCCCACAGGATACCTGGTGTTTTGATAGATGAAAAGACTAGTGATATCCTTGGTAAGCCAGTGCTTCCCCAGAGATCTTGGTTATTGAGTTTAGCAGCAATCCCCACTGCATAAGAGATTCCAAAGAGCATAAATAAGAAGTTCCTGACTCCTGATTCTTGCCCAGAACTGAAGCCAGTTTAGCCTCACGCCGGGAGCAGAAGAGGGAGCAGTACCGCCAGGTGAAAGCTCACGTGCAGAAGGAGGATGGCAGAGTGCAGGCTTTTGGCTGGAGTCTACCTCAGAAATACAAACAGGTATGATGTTTTCAGGTGTAATGGTAACAGCTTCATGTTTTGTTTCACATTTGAATAGGGTATGATTTCACAGCTTGTGTTTGAGTGATTCCACCTTTTTTTTTTTGTTGAACTTAGCAGTAAAGAATCTTTCTAAAAGAAACAACAATGCAAAACTCCTTAATTGTGTTCAATAAATTCTGAGCAACTGATTCCAAAGATTGTAAACCTCTTTTAAAGGTAAACCTTTTCCAGTTTGTTTATTTTTTACCTAGGTGGCAAATGGTGGACAGGGTGAAAATAAGATGAAGAACTTGCCTGTACCTGTTTACCTGAGACCTTTGGATGAGAAGGATACCTCTATGAAGGTAGGGTATTTCCAGTGATGATAGACAGACTTGGGCAAAGTGTAGCTTGAATATTTTTGGTTTGGACTCAATTACATTCTTTTTCCAATTAAGTTGTTTCTTTTTAAAACATAATGAAGAGGAATTTATGTCTCAGTAAAATGTACTTTAATTGTAATTAATAACTTAAAATGGATTTTGGATATATAATAATGTTGATATCACTTAGCATATTTAACAAACTTGTCTCTTTTTTTTTTAGTTTGAGATTCAAGTGAAACATTTTTTTTTCTCTCAAGCTGTGGTGTGCTGTAGGGGTGAACCTGTCAGGAGGGAAGACACGAGATGGAGGGTCTGTGGTTGGTGCCAGTGTGTTCTACAATGATGTGAGTGGGGTGGATGCAGATGGCAACAAGCAGCAAACAGGATCCCAGAGTAGCTTAGATAAACTAGACCAGGAGCTCAAGGTAAGGTTGCTGCAAGGCACATTTAATAAATTATATAGTTACACATCTTTACTGTGTAAGTGTAGAGTAATAAAGTATTTTCTAATCAGGTTAATTGATAACAAATAGATTTTTCTTGGTTAGTTATTAGCCCAGGATATTTGGGTTGTTAAATACTTCGATTCTTCCCTTGCTGGCAAATCTCAGGAGCAAATCAATTTTACATCAAAATGATGTACTGCTTATAGCAGTGCTGCCTCCTTTAAAAACCATTTGTGGCAGAAGTGTTTGTGTTCTAACTGTCATGAATGGAATTCATATAAAGGACATAAAAACAAAGTCTTAATTTTGAAGAGCTTTGGGATACCAAATTAACCTGTGGTGATACTGAGTGTGGCAGTTGCTGTGTCAATAATGGTTTTATTTTATACTAACTGTAAAATTATGCAGTGTAATTATAATATTCATACATTTTTAATAGAAGTATGAAATATGAGGGAGCTTTATACTTCAGATACACAGAGAACAAGTAACTATATGTAGTTTTACAATGGTATTGAAGATATTTAACTCCCCACATATTAATGTATATTTCTGTAGTTGAAAATGTAAGACCATAAAAGATCAAAGGTAATAATTCTATTCTTGCCCCCTTTCTGTTGTTCATTTCTGCCTTTGTTCTCCTTCAGGATCAGCAGAAGGAACTGAAACATCAGGAAGAATTATCCAGTCTAGTTTGGATCTGTACTAGCACACATTCTGCTACAAAAGTTATCATTATTGATGCAAATCAACCAGGGAATATTCTGGACAGTTTCATTGTTTGCAATTCTCATGTGCTTTGTATTGCCAGTGTGCCAGGTAAACACTTGGGCTGGTTCAGCTCCTGCTTTTTAAACTGTTTCTTATTCAGCCTTTCTTATGCAATGAAAACCCACAGATTTGTAACTTAGTGTGATAAAAAGTTACTGTGACACAGCAATGAGAAAGTGTTTGGTTGTACATTAAACTATTGCATTTATACCCTTTGTTTCCCTCTTTAGTTGGCTGTTGACTTAAATTAACTGAAATTCAGAGAGATGTCAGCAGCCATGGGGAACTGTTTTGTTTGATGTACTGTAAACTGTGCAACAGTGTCAATATTTCATGGAATTGTGAACATCACAAAAAGAATAACATGTTGGTTGCTTTTTTGACCTCTTCAGCCTCTTGAAGATAAGCAGCAAGTCTTAGAGCTCCCTGCAGAGGGAATCCTTGTTGCATTTGAGTGTATTTTAAGTCTTGAAAATATAAGAGGATTGAACATGAGGAAAATGTTTTTTTTTCTTCCAGAACAAAGGATCTATTGTACCTAAATTCTTCATAAAGATATAGATAGGTGCCTTTGCATACAAGCACTGTTATGAAATCTAATTTTAGAGGCAGATATAATTAAAATAGAAATAAGCTGTTTAGAAAACTGCAGATTGAAATACAGTGAATGACATTGTAGTGCAGCATATGTCGATCTTGGTTTTGTTTTGTGAGCTTTGTGACAGCATCTTCCATGTTAGCTGATGATGTTAAAATAACCTTGTAGATAGGGGCTGTCTGCATGTTTAATCTCAGTTGCTGGAGAACTCATTCAGTTTGAAGCTTAGTTGTTACATAGAGAAGTGATTCAGCTTTATCCCTATGAAAAACACCCAATGACAGGGCCCAAGGGAATGGCCTGAAGTTGTCAGGGGAGGTTTAGGCTGGTTATCAGGAAAATATTCTTCCCCAGGGGGTGGTGGGGCTCCTCAGGGCAGTGGTCATGGCACCAGGGCTGCCAGAGCTCCAGGAGTATTTGGACAATGCTCTGAGACAAAGGGTGGGATTGTTGGGTGTCTGTGCAGGGCCAGGAGTTGGACTGGATCTTTGTGTGTCCCTTCCAGCTCAGAATATTGTTATTCTGAGTTTAATCTCTTTCAGGGGCGAGGGAAACAGACTACCCTGCAGGAGAAGAAGGGTCCCAGGAAGCAGATTCCAGCCAAGTGGACAAATCCTCCCTGTGTGGCAGTATGACCAGCAACAGCTCTGCTGACACTGACAGCATGCTGGGGGGCATCACCGTGGTGGGCTGCACTGCTGAGGGGCTCACAGGGGCTCCTGCTGCCCACGACACCAATGGGGCCTCACCTGTGGCAGAGAAACAGTCAGGTATGTGAGAAACTCTGCAGATGTGCTAGGGCTGGCCAAACACCTCGAGATGCAGCTGCAAATAAGTGGTGCAGCTACTGAGGTTAACAGCGTGTAGGCTGTGGTAACAAACTCCCTGTGCATTTCTGAACTGTAGCTGAAAACATGGTGGTGACATGAAATGGGAATTGGTAGCTGCTTCTTGCAGGTACTTTTGAGGAAATTCTTGTGCCTGCTCTAGAGAGAGATTTTAATATAATGTTTGAAATGCAGATGTCGCCAAAGAGTGACTAAAAATAAATGCTTTGGATTTTGTTGAGTCTTAATGGAGATATAAGTGAAACTGATTATTTCATAGACTTTCTTCCTGTTTTTTGTCATATGCCCTGCAGAGCTGTAAGTTGATATGATTGTCAGTGGATATGTGGTGGTTGGCCTTGTTCACTGCTGTCCTAGTTAATCATTTAATGGCCAATCTGAGCCATCAGTCACTGGGTTGATACTTAAAGTGCATTTGACATTTGTTTATACAGTGCAACCTGCTAAAATTTGGGCATTTCTGATATTATGTTTTTGATTCTGATGTGGAAATTTTACCTGTCTGGCTATAACAGCTATTCACTTCAGTTTTAAGTATCAAGTTCTGGCTGTTTCAAACAATAGCAATTCTATTGCAGTTGTTAAAAAAATTTTCAATTTTGTTTGTTTCATAGATATTATAACTGAAAATAATTCAGTAGATGAGAACATTCCAACAGCAGAGGAGGCAACAGAAGCAACAGAAGTCAATGCAGGGACAGGAGAAGACACAGCTGATATTGCACAAACTGGAATCTACACAGAGCATGTCTTTACAGATCCCCTGGGAGTGCAGCATACAACAGAGGCATCTCCAGTGTATCAGCCTAAGTACCTAGTCTCAGTCCTCATACCTCTTAAAATGTATTTAAAGAAAGAAATATAATGTTTGTAGGAACATAGCATGGAGACAAAATGACTACTTTTTTTTCCTTTTTAAGTGTATTGAGGTTTATATAAGTAGTCTTGGTACAAGACTGTGCTTTGTGTCTCTCTTCTGCCATTCCCCAGAGATAATAACACTGACAACCTTCAATGGAACCTAGTTTCCTTGTAAAAGTAAATGCCCACTTGAAGAAATTCGTTGTTATTGAGGTTTTCATCTGTATTGTACTTTCATGTGTGGTTACTGTGTTTTTAAACACCATGTACTTCAAAAGTGTAGGAACTCTCAGTAGTGAAGTAAACACCTGGGTTATAGACTGAGTAATTTGTGCACTCCATTAAATGTATTTTAACTGGTGGTTTTTTTCTAGTACTGAGTCAGAGTTATATAAGGATGTTGCTGTTCTGCCAAATGAGCAAGATCTAGTGAGAGAAGAAGCACAGAAAATGAGTAGCCTTTTACCAACCATGTGGCTTGGAGCACAGAATGGATGGTAAGGAAATGCTAATCTTGTTACATTTATTTATAATAATTACTTAAAACTTGCTTCTTGTGCCTACAGGCCTGATTACCATCTCAAGTCAAGATTAAGCATAGGATGATCTCAAGGGAGCCAAAACCTTGAATGCTTTGCTGCATTTTTAGGCATTATAGAATTCAAAAAAAAGTATTGTAGGTGATTAGCAAGCTCTTTTTTGTTAGGTAACGCTTCATCTGCAGAGAAGTTCTGGGTTTTTTTTGTAGTCAAAGAAATTGTTATGGTCTGTTAATTCCATAACTTTCAATATTTTATTTTGCTAGAAAAATGTGGGGTAATTTTTACTGCAGATGGATCTGCAGGGGAGTTCATAATGCTTTAGACCTCTGAAAAAGCCATTCTGCTGCTCATGTAGTTCTTCCTTTCAGTGTATACATAATTTCCAGTGGAAGATGGAAACTTATTTTCCCTTTGATTGTGGATTTCAGTTTATAAGGGTTTTGCTTGTGGATGTTTTTGTCTGGTAGTGCTTTTAATCCCTCCTGATTTGTCTTTGCAGCCTATATGTTCATTCGTCAGTGGCCCAGTGGAGGAAATGTGTTCATGCCATTAAACTTAAAGATTCTATTCTCAGTATTGTGTAAGTCCTGAAAGAATGTCATGTAAATCATCGTGAATTTCTGTTAAAATACTTCCCAAAGTGGTTTATATTTCCTCCTCAGATATTGGGAATGTCAGTTGCCATAACTGCCTGCATGCTCTTTGAGGGACAGTGGAAAGCTTCTGGGGAGTAAGGAAAATAAAAGGCATCTTGTACCTGTTGGAAATACATAGCCCAGAGGATGAGCTGTAGCTCAAAACAATTATTGGTTGCTATCTTTGCTGTTTTCTTCAGGCATTGTAGCCAGATATATTTCAAGCTCTCTGAAGTGGATTTTGACCCCTTGTTACATCTCTCCTCCTGAGCTATATTGTAGAAATCAAAACACTGGGGCTAATGTGACTGTAAAAAATATACTGAAATATCAAATGTTTATACCTAGCTTTAAACCTGCCTTCTGAGCAGAGCAGTCTAACAGAGTGTGGTGTTGTGCCTCCTTTTTCCCCAGACATGTCAAAGGAATAGTCTTGGTGGCACTGGCAGATGGGACGCTCGCCATCTTTCACCGGGGAGTTGGTAAGGACTCTGTGGCATCTGGAGGCCAGGGAATCTTTGACAGTAGTCAGGAAAGAAATGTGCCATTTACAAGTAATGCTTTGATAATGTATTCCCCAATGACCTTTTTTTGGGTTTCCATGAGAAATACTTCTTGTTATTTCAGTTGCAGATTCAAGTACTGGTTTTGCACTGTTGTGGTGCATTCATGGAGTATTTTCTTACTCTGAAATGGAGAATGGGATGGATCTGAGCTAAATAGGGAAAAGCCATCTGAAAGTCCACTTTGATCATCATCTCTCTTGCTTTTTCATTATGCTCAATAGTCATGTCTCCTGTTTTATTAGTGTTAAAAATTATCTCTGGGCGAGTCCTTCAATGAGAATTTTGTAAGCATCCCTTCAGAATTTCTGCCCAAACTGCTCCTGAACCAGCTCCATTCTTCAGCCTCCAGAAACAGGACCTAGAGGGGAAGGTCTTACTATGAGTGACTGGAGTTCACCTATTAGCTTGTTTTCCCTATTCATTTCATCTTTCCTTTGTGATGCTTAAATCCTTGTGCTCAGCATTTAAAAGAACTAAAAAGGTTGCACAACACTAATGTAAATACTGGAAAAGATGCATCTGGGGTGAAGTTATTTTTAGTGGTTTTGTTTTGTTGTTTATTTTTTTTAAACTCCCTGCAGTGCCTTACAATACCTAAGCCTCTCTAGTGAATGTCATTGATGATCTGTGGCCTTAGTTCAGTCTACAGAAGAATTTTACTTGGTGTTGAATGACCAAATTTAGTATGCTTTTAGTAGATTTCAGGTGCCTTTTCTAAGATCTTGCAGCATATTTTAAAAAAATCTGCCTTGGCCAACACTTCTATGTTCAGCCAAGCAGCAGGTGCCTGGTGCTGTTTGTTTTCACAGGTACTGGCCCTAGTCAAGCAGAGCCTGTAGCACTGGGTAACCTGCTGATTTAAAAATGTTTTGCTGGATTTTTAACCTCAATCACTGTACGACTTTATTTTTAAAAAAAGGTAACATTTGGGATGTTAGTTGCTGTTTTTTTTAATGAGGAGCCTAGCCATAAACTTGTACTGACTTATCCAGATTATTACAATGCTTTAAAAAAAATTAGACTGTTAAGATAGTTGCTTGTACTTCTAAATTTTCCTTAAACTAAACACAGATTCCTATGAGTTTTGCTTTTTGTTTTCCTCCTGTTTTTGCAGATGGTCAGTGGGATTTGACAAACTATCACCTCTTGGACCTGGGCCGGCCGCACCACTCGATCCGGTGCATGACAGTGGTACATGACAAGGTCTGGTGTGGCTACAGGAACAAAATCTATGTTGTTCAACCAAAGGCCATGAAAATAGAGGCAAGTTCCAGTGGTGATCAAAATAATTGAATGTTGTGTTTTAATGCTGCAGCTCAGATTCCAGAGTAACTCCAGAAACATCTGTTTTATCAGTACAGAAACAGGCTGCCTAGCACATTTGTTTTGGAAGACTTCAAGCTGTGATGAGACAGCTCTCACTTATTGAAACCAGTTTTTGGGAGATTTAGTTCTCCACTTTTAGCTGGCCAGAAACTGGAAAGTGTCCTTGTGCAGAACTTGTAAGGCCAGCTCCCAGCTTATTCTGTGTAACCTATTTTGTTCCCCACCCACATGCAGAGGTTTCTAAGTGTCAATTTGGAATGTGCTCTCCTTCCAGTTAGAGAATAGTTTATGCAAGGTGTGTGAGCTGGTTTTCTATCTGCAGTGTTTAGTCTGTCATCTCAAGAGCAGAAAGTGGCTGAGGTTTTTGCAAGCCTTGAGCAGTATAAGTGCTTCAGCTCCTGCCAATTGGCCTGAGACATGGGCCAGGCCTTTGAGGGTGACTGTTCAGCTCTTCTGAGAATATCAATCACCCAATAATAACCTGCTTTTGTGAAGAAGACTATAAACATATATGGGAAAACTGAAATGAAGTTCATGTAAAAGTGAAATGGATTGTTTTGCTGGTGGATAATGTCTATTTTGCACAGGTAGGGTTGTTTATGGGAGTCAGTCATGATGGAACAAGGAAGACAGACAGACACTTTTTGGGCACATGTACCTTGTGCTGTGGCAGCAGGATCTCAGACCAAAAAGGCTCCAGGTTCAAGGGAGACAGAGGCTGGAGCAGGCTGGGATGAGATGTGTAAATGAAGACACAGTAGGAAATTACAGCTTTGAGATCACACTCAGGGAAGGAAATCAGCAATTTTAGAGCATCACATGCTCTTTGTAACTGAGCTAAACACTGTCTGTGATCTTGCAAATCAGAGGGTTGTGCTTGATTTAAAATTGCCAGTTCCGACTGTGTGAGAGTAACAGAGAAACCTTTCTTACTCTCCCCTTTGTTTAACCTTCTGATTTGAACCCCAATGTTGCACAGAAGTCCTTTGATGCCCACCCGAGGAGGGAGAGCCAAGTGAGGCAGCTGGCGTGGGTGGGGGACGGCGTGTGGGTGTCCATCCGCCTGGACTCCACCCTGCGCCTCTACCACGCCCACACCTACCAGCACCTGCAGGACGTGGACATCGAGCCCTACGTGAGCAAAATGCTGGGTGAGTGCCCAGGAAAAACCTCCTGCTGCCTGCAACTTCCTTCTCCTGCCAGGGAGCAGGCAGGTCTCACTGCAGGTTTGGGTAAGGGTGGGTGGAAAGGCCAGTTAAAATCAGTCTGTGCAAACTTGAAGCTGGAAGTAGAAGCCTAAGTGAAGCATGATGGGGGTGATGGGTTATTTGTTACAGCCATCTGTTACAGTCTGTTGGCTTTACCTGGTGTGTAAAGTGTTCTTAAAAACTCAGAACTAATGAGGAAAATGGTGGTTGAGTTGGGCAGGCACCAACAGAGACACTACAGTCTCTCTTTTTCTACACTGATACATTTTTTATAGCTAAAAATAGGAAGAATCCATTATCTGCCAGAAAAAATGCCTTTTTTTTTAAAAAAAAAAACAAACTCAAAATAGCAAATTTTTATTGCTGTTGAACCTAGTAAGCTTTCTGATCTTTTTCATTAATATCTGTATAAGAACAATTTGACCACCTACATTACACAACAAATACAGGTAATCAGGCTCTGGGAAGTCCTTCACAACTCACTGCTGTGCATTGCACATGACTGCTCAGCCTTCTGCTCCCCTCATCATGCTAACCAATGAGAAATTAATTTTAATGGATGACAAACCATTATCTTATATCTGTAAACTCACTGTTTTTGTTCACTTTAAAAACTTGTAAGCTCCAGAAGATTTTATTGTGCAGCATTAAGGAGCTATTACAGCTTTCTTGCTTTCTCATAGCTAATGTTAGACTCTTGCAGTATAGATTCTCAATTTAATTACAGTGTTGTAGCCTTCTAGGTTTTCTTTACAACTTAAATGTGCTCCTCTACTTTGTTTCTGTCAGAAGTGGGAGGGAATTACTTGTCTGTGTGATTTGGGAGTTCTCTGTTGTAGAAATAAAATTATTCTTGCTCATAATTTTTGATGAAAAGCATCTTTTGTTTTTAGGTACTGGTAAACTGGGATTCTCATTTGTGAGAATCACAGCACTTATGGTGTCTTGTAATCGTTTATGGGTAGGAACAGGAAATGGTGTCATCATCTCCATTCCATTAACAGAAAGTAAGTAAAATATCAATGAATAGCACTGTGCAATATGCTGTAGGCATAAAAAAAAAAGGAGTATTAAACACCATTCAGATGCTTGCTAATGGATAGAAAGCTTCACTGCCAGGTCTGACTCTTTCAGGTTTGTAACAGATCAGGCCTGTGTGTTTAGCACCTAAATCTGTGTATGTGGTTACAATTACTCTGAGAAAATAACACATCTCCAGAATCTCCTGTACTGCTGTTTGAGCAGAGCTGGCTTCAATCAAAGGGACACTTGGAAGCCTTAAAGGTGTTCTGAGCATCAGCAGCATTGATAGAAGTTTATTGCTTACACGAGACATCATTAGTTTTCTAATTAGTGTTATTTTTGATTGCCATATGATCACAAAGTAGATTTTTCTTTGATTTGAGCACATTGGTGTTGTTGCTAGTACAATTTGATTGGCTTTAGTTCTTGAGAATTCATCACAGAGTGGGTATAAAGGACTGCAACAGAAGTAGCACAGGCTGCTTTAAAGGACATGTTCAGAGTTCTAGGAGCTGTAAACACATTCTTCAAACAGGGCACTAACATCCAGGTCAAATTCCAATCATGTAAATCCTGGGTTTTGCTTAATAACAGATGCCAGACTCTTGTCATAGGCTGAAACTAATTGAGGGCAGTTGAATCTCAGGAGAAAAAGAACAGCTCAAGGGCAAACCAAATAGGTAAAGCTTGGGAAGAATCTCTGTGTAAATTGATTGCATTTAAACAACAAAAAAAAAAAGCCTCAACACTTGTGCCTGAGACTAATGTTGTAACAGGTGGACAGAAGTTTCATAAAATATAATGCAGATCTTTGATAGTCCTAATTGTAATGTTGTTACCTAGAAAACAGTGCAGTCTGACAGGTGAAGTTTTAGGATGATTTAATAGTGAAAACTCTTCATGTTGTATCTGCTTTGTTGAACAGCAAACACATGCATTGTTTCTCATATTGTTCCATTGCATTGTCCATCCATTCAGTTAACTGTCTTTTTTTTTGCCTTGCATGAGTGTACTAAGGAAGGACAGACTTCCTGTCATGGATTTTGAGACACTTTAATTCATGCTTTCAAAAATTATAGCTCTTAATTTGCATCAAGCTTAATTTTCAGAGGAGTTTGTTTTAAACCAGGAGTGAACATGAAGAAATCCCTATTAAACCTGTTCAGTTTCATTTCAGTTCTGTTGGTTGGTTGTGGTCAGAACAGCCTTTTGGGGGTAGCCTGATAGTGGGGCTGAGAACCCTGGTGAGAAATATTAATGGTTTCTAAAAGCAGTCACATCCTTGCATGAGCAGTGGCATCTCTCAATCCCCTGGGTCTCAGTAGCAGTGCAGATGATGTTCCAAAAGGGTGCTTGAAAACTTGAGTTGTTCTGTATTATTCTGGAGCCTCCTACCAAGGAAAGAGAGAAAGGGGAAACATTGCTAATCGATAATAAACTTTAAAATACATGACAGTGCTTTTGTGGTCTAATTTGTACTGAAACTTCTATAATAAGATGCTGTTCTTTGTGACTTTTGATTGAATCTTCTGTAATTAAATATCTATTGGTTTTTTTTAGGAGCTAAAATTTTAAGCTCTACCTTATCAAAAACCAAAATATGAGTGGTGGGTTCTCATTAATCCTTCTCCTCTACTGTCATACCTATCCATTTCCCCTTTCCTCCTTTCTCACTAGCTGTAATCCTCCACCAGGGACGTTTACTGGGGCTGCGGGGTAAGTGCAGATCCTGAACCAAAACCTATTTTCAGGCTTCTAATAGCCACTTCAAGGCTGTTTCCCACTCCTTATAGATTTACCCTTTGTATGTTCCTAAATGTTTTTCCACTTGCAGTTACTGCATTGCAGCAGTTTTATGTTTGCTAAATGGCCACCAATCTGCTCAGCAGTTTAGCATATCATCCTGTGTTGCAGCTGAACTCTCATATAGACTGTTTTTCTTCCAGCCAATGTGATACCACATCTTATAACTTTGTCATTAATCCACATCATTTGCTGTCTTGTTACAAATCACCGTTTCTTTCACTACTTTGATAGTCTTTGGAATGGAGATGGCTTGTATGTCTAGCATGAGTACTTCTCTGGTTTAATGTATTTTAAAACTTCTTAGTAAAATCTAGATGTAGAACAATAATAGGGTAAGCTCTTTCGTGCCCACAGGTGGCTGTTTCTAGAGAATTTTTGCTGGCAAGGGCATACATTATGATTAGTTGGGATGAAACTGTCTTTAATTACATGTTTAAATACATGGAATTTGCTCATACTGAAACACATTAGAGGTACTTATTTTCCATGAAAGATACAGTCCTGTCACAAATTATTTTTTCCCAAAAGTAGGATATTGAAATCTGGTGTTTATGCTAGACTAATAAGAATCCTGCTCCATTTTCTGATGTACTTAAAATAACGAAGCATGCAATCTTTTTCTTTCCAGCTCTGTCTTGAATTGGCATTGCTGCCCTCCTGTTTCATTTTTATCTAAGTTGGCTTTAGCTTTTAGATGGTACCATAAGGTTTCTTAACAAATAACCGCTTCAGCACTTTATGTTTTGAAGTAGAAAACAACTCCTCTTCTTTTACAGCCAATAAATCAGCAGCAGGCTCTGGGAACCGCCCGGGGAGCGTGATCCGTGTGTACGGAGATGAGCACAGTGACAAAGTGACTCCAGGGACATTCATCCCCTACTGCTCCATGGCCCACGCACAGCTCTGCTTCCACGGCCACCGAGACGCTGTGAAATTCTTTGTTGCGGTGCCAGGTGAGCTTTTGTTACCATCTTCAAAAGGGTTTTTGTTTTTTTTTTTTTCTGTTTGGGTTTTTTTGTTCGATCGTTGTTGTTGTTTTTTCCTTTGTTCACTTGGTTAAACAGTGCTTAGGCAAAGATAGCAAGAGTATGAATTCCTCCTTTCAGAAACAACTTTCATTATAAGACTTGTCTGATTACTAAGTGCTGCCCTGTTTAATGGGAGGAAAAGGGCTTATTCACAAGCCAAGGACTTTGCTTCCTTCTCTGAAAAAGGTGCTGTGCTAAGTGAGCACTTGCCTGTTAAGAAGGCACTCAGCTGCTTTAGGCGTTATCATCCAGTGACCAAGCAAGAAGGTTTTACTCTGAGATAAGGCATAAAAAAAGTTCTGTTTTTCACCCAGGTCAGGTTGTTTGCCCTCAGAGTACTGGTGGAACAGATCTAACAGCTGATAAACAAGCCCAGGAGTCCTTCAACCAGAGTCCCTTAAAATCAATGTTGGTGATAAGTGGTGGAGAAGGATACATTGACTTCAGAATGGGTAAGAAATCTGAGCTTTAAATAAGTCATAATTTGTACTGGAAGGATATTAACTACATAATAACTGTGCTGTAGTTGCAGTGAGTACATCTGTGTGGTCAGTATATACAGTCTTCACCATACACTGCAGGGACAGAAGTGTTTTCATGCTGACACACATCTTCAGCTTCTCTTCCTCCTCCCAATAAACCATGATCTTTGGGATGACTGTGTAAGATGGTTTATTTGAAACATGCTTGGAGTCATGTACCACCTTCCTGTTTATGCTTTCAGTCTTTGGCAGGTTAATCTTCTGTCTCAAACTGCTGGAAAACATGTCCTTAGTTACTTAAATATTCAGACTGACTGAAAACAAGTCGTGTTAAGTGAAGAATGCTCAGTGCAAAATTTAGTCATTTTTGAGTGGGAAGGAATAGAGTAGATCACTTATCTCTGCATGCCCATCGTATTTGATCACTGCTTTTCTTGGATAGCATTTTGCATGATCTAGCCCATAAAAGAGTTCTTGTGTAAACATGTATCTTCCTTTTTAATGGAACTCTTTAGGGAAATAAAGTGAGAGCTGTTGTGATTCTGTGCTTATAACCTGCAGCTGGAGACCTTGACAAAAAGGGCATAAAAAGGTGTCACAACTCTTAGACACTGCTTTTGACCTTTTGCCTAAATCTGTCTGTAATCTTTCAAAACCAACCAAACAGCAAAACAACCCACATAAACAAAGGAAAACCCAGGAAGGCCATCCCAAACTCTGTCATCCCACTAACCAGTGACAAGCAGGTTCCTGGGGTGACCTTGGATTTCTGTGGGAGGCAGGGCTGGAGGCCGCTCTGTGCCACAGTGCAGGGAGGGCTCAAGTGCTGCAGTCACTGCAGGGCAGCTGGAACAGCCACATTCCAGATGCTCCTTTTGCTGTCCCTGTGGCACCATGGCAAAGCCGTGAGCTGAGGGCCACTGCTGCCTTAGCCCAGCCAGTGCCACGTGAGCCCAGCAAACTGGTCAAGAGCAATTTGGGGCTACTCTGTGTTTAGCTCCCTCAGCCCTCCAAAGCAGTCTCACCAGAACACCAGCTAAAATTTGATTTGGCACCTTCCTGAAGATGTAGGTCAGCTCCTGTTTCCTCTGATTGAAGTGACCTCCTGGATTGATGGTCCTGGCTGCCCATGTGCATTCAGTGTCACCTTTGGTCCCTGTCAGCTCCTGTCACCCAGAGTTCAGGTGCAGCTACAAAACTGCTCTTCTTTTTGAAGAGCAGTAATGGAGAATATGCTCAAGGCTGTCTTTGCCACTGTGGGCAGAGTTGTGACAAGCTGGAATAACTGGAACAGGAGGAAAGAGTGGGAAAGATTGACCAAAGACATAAATGTTGTGTTGTCTCACATGTGCTCAATTACAGCTCTTGTCCCAAGGCATTTAGATGTTTGGGGTTGTCCCAGAACACTTTCTAGGGGCAAAACCATCTCTGTGTCTGCCTGGTAGTTTGCAGATTAGGTCTCTCTACATTAAAGAGTTATAAGTAATGAAACATGTAGAATATAGATACTTATGAAACTGCCATTATTTTTTGGGCTGGAAGTAAAGAATATGGCCAGCAGAACGCTGGGCTCTGAGATAATTATGCAACACACTCTGTTTACATTCACAGACTTTAATATGTTTTTATATCAGCATATGGCAACACTGTCTTTTAGTGTTTTTCTTGTCTTGCTGCATGCAGTGTTGATGCTGTTCTGGTTATTGGCTGCCTCAACCAAAGCTGTTTTTTTTCCAGGTGATGAAGGAGGAGAATCTGAACTCCTGGGAGAAGCTCTACCACTTGAACCTTCTGTAGCCAAAGCTGAGAGGAGTCACTTGATAGTGTGGCAAGTCATGTGTGGCAGTGAGTGAGCCTGTAGGATGCAGTTGGAGACCTTAAAAACGGGGGAGGGAAAAAAAAAAGGCAAAAAAAAAAGCAAGCTTCTGCATGTCTTTTTTATTTTGTGAACCTGTTTCACTACATGATGTTGAAGCATTTCTTTGCTGTTTAACTTTATATTGCAAACCTGTCATACCTTTAGCTATACAGGAATTAGCTTGTGCTGTTTTACTGCACCCGTGTAAAATGGAACAGTGTGAGGAAATCAGATGTTTCTCCAGCTGGTGTGCACACCACAGTGAGCAGCTGAGACAGTTTTACTGTACCACAGCAATCTCATGTGTTCACTTCATTGGTAGTCTCACTTGAGTTCAGCTTTGTTCCAACTGAGCTTCATTTCACTGTATAATGCATTGGGTAAAACAGCAAAGTTATTCCCCAAGAAAAAAAATGGACAAATTAGAAGATGGATTATTAAGACTCATCCAAATACTCAGTGAGGGCTAAAGCAAACTGTATATTTCAGCTTTTGTTTTCAAACCTAGAAAATTTTACTCATATCGTGTACACGGTTTAATTTGTTACATTCTTCAGAATTTGTGAGGGGAAGGAGGAGGCTGTATAGGAATTAAAATGAAAATATTTAAATAAAATCGTATTTTCACTACTGAACCTTAAAGTTTGAGAATGCTGCCCTCGGTAATGAGCAATTTTGAGCATAATGTTTTTCCATCTCCCTGACATAGAACAACTCTGTTTCCAAAGGAAATTCTTAGGTTGATATAAATTGGAAAACAACTGTAAAATTCTCAAACAGGGGATATGTTTTGTTCTTTTCTTGTCTTAACTCCTTATGTCCTAAGCACTTAGAATGATCTTCTCTGCCTAGCTGGTCAAACTCATAAGGCACTATGTGTGTGAAGGTTGGAGACCTCAATTAGAGCATGAGAAAAGACTGAGAGTGTACAGGAAAAAAAAAACACATTCTGCTCAAGTGAGATCGTAAAGGAAGTGTAGTTCTAGATAATTAGGTACAAAATGTATTTTTTTGTAGCTCCATACCCCAATTTAATAAAAAAAAACCAACAAAAAAATTTAGCAACAATATTATCAGGTAACACAAAGAGAAAATTACTAGAAGTCAGGAGACTAATATTAGGCTGACATTCTGTCTACTCACCATCTATTTTTTTAACCATAAATGTGAGTTTAAGACTGTCTTCCTTTTACATTGAAATTTCTGCATTAGTATCAGACCTAAGTTAAACACTTCATGATTTCTGTACTTCAGAAGATTTAAAAACCCAGATTTGCTCTTGAATTTAGTCTCTGGAAAGTAAAAATTTTGAGGGGTTTTTAATAAACATCCAGCATTTACCCCGAAAAGGCTGGAGCTGTTCAGATTAGCAGAGAAATTTAGTAAATTGATTATATGAGAGCACTGAACAGTTTCAGAGGAGTAATTATAGAAACACTTTTTTAAAACTGCCTAAACATTTTTATGCAATAGGAGCAGTTCTGGTCTATCAGGCAAACATGTGTTTATATATTTTCTTAATTTTTTAAATGAACACATTTAGCTGAGGTCTATTGTGTAAATATATATTTAGGCAGCTTTTTCAAATGCATATCATAGCTGATAAACCAGAAAATCTCCATTCAGGTCTATTGGTTAGATTTATATGTATAAATACTTTTTAAGCGACATATTTTGTACACAGCTGTTCTTCTCGTAAATATGTATTTAGGACATGAACTATGTAGTAAAAATCCTTATTAAAGATGTTTAATACCTTGGTAGTATTTTTCTCTTCAGAATGCCAAAAGCAATGAGAGCATGTTGTTCATAATTTGCTTTCCATATTCATCTTGAATGTCACTCTTAAAGTACTTTGGCTTAAATATAAAGTCTGGAAGCTTATTAAAAATTATACAAATACCAATTATACAAAAGTAACCTGAGTCAACACTCTTAGACCTATTTTAAACTTATAGGCATGTATGCTGAACATGAAGCACGTCTGAATTAACTAATGGGATTGGATGTCCTAAGAGAAATGCTGTCTAAACTTTTACTGTTGTGCAGAATCTTCACTGTGAGTGGTGCAGTTTCACTGTTTTTCCTGCCATTTTCTTGATTTTTTTTTTCTCTTTGGAAAACACCACCTCCAAAGTTTTTTTACTCACTGGTTGATTGTCACATTCTCATGTTCTCAGAAAAAAAGCGCACAATTCTGTTCCTTGGTTCTGTGTAGGGTTTGATTTGTGACCAGAGGCGAGCTGTTTTCTGTGAGGGGAGTTCCTGCTCCAGCTGGGGCAGTGCAACCTGGCAAGTGTGGATCTGGTCTTTTGCCAAATGGAGCTGGCCCAGCGTGCCATTTTAGTCACCTCAGTGGGGCAGCCCTTGCAGATATTTCAGAGAATGATTGACTGCTTCTGTCCAAAAGTGGAAGGGTTTTAAAGCAGACAGTAGTTGAACTGTGTAGCACTATGGGTGTAGATAAAGGCATGTGCACTTCTCTGTATTTCTCATTTAAAAACTTTATCCCCTGTCCTAAGGTACAGTAGATTAACTGGGTCCCTGTTGCCATCACAGTGTGCTGGGCTCTGTAAAGTCCCCTTAAGGTCCCTTTGAGAGGTGAATAAAGCACACAAAGCCCAGGCACTGGGATGACAATACACCCTCAACTCCGTCTCAAGAACGTGTTTATGCATTACACTCGTGATTAAAGCATCATATAAATAGGAGCTAATCTCTTGATAGCTACAGCTTGTTAATAGTTTGGAAACATTTCGAGCACAAAATATGCAGCACATGACTTGCCTGGGTAGGGGTGTTTGCATGGTGAGGGTGAGGCTGCATTGTCCATTCCTTGGGAAGGTCTTCCTGTGCCGGATAGGATCGAGCTGACAGAGCGTAGACACTTTATCATAGGCTGCCTTAGTAACAAACAAATGTTAAATCTGTTTTATTATACTAACTGTTCTAAAGAACGTGTGTCTTTAAAAAAAAAAAAATGCTGTGTAACTGAATATTTATTTCCATGTGAGTATTATAAAAGTTACCAAAGGATTAAACCTGACTTAGCACTCTGTAAATGGCCCTGTTGAGGCGGGCCCTGGGAAGGCCCCGCTCTGTAAAACGAGACACAGTAAACTCAAATACAGTTCTTCTTTAGGGAAATTAAATGTTCTTTTCTAACAGGGTTATGCCATATTGTAACAACCTATATTGCACCTCAAAGCATTTTTCTATACACTAAATGTCTCTCCCACCCTCTAACAAGATTAAGTTTCCTTTATTAATTTTGTTGATGCACATTTCTCAATCTTTTAAACATATATTTTAAACATTTTATGGTCTGTAATTTTTGAAAGTTTTGTCTGTTGGACACTTTACGCTGAATTTTACTTGCCTCTGTAATCTGAGATGGATTCTACAGCGTTAAACTTGCTGTCTGTTAAAACTTGAGGCTTCTTTTCTGTGAGCAGAAGAGCTCATATAGCAGTGTAGTTATTTCAGTATTTATTTCTATTATTGAATCCATGAGGTTCAGAATGTAACTTTGTACATGAAATATATATAAATATGTATATGAAACATGCATTGGGTCAGTGTGTTCTTTGTAATCTCATGTTAACTTTGCAGAGTTTATTGCTGTCAGAAGACACAATTTTGGGGATTTTACACTAACACCAAACATTGTCTTTATCAATGCTGTGTTTGAGTCAGTCCAGGACTAGTGTTACCTTGCTCTCTCATAGTGGGCTTAGACAAAAGCTGTGAAGAAAAGCTGTGGTGTCTGTGCCTCTCGAGATAGAGATCTGGAGGAAATCTGCTTAATGCAGCTTGGGTGAAATAGATGCTGACACTGAGATTTATTTTTGAAATTGTTTTAGCACAGATTCATCAGAGCTCAAATGCTTGCTGGTTACTTCCTGCTCAGCAAAGGAAATGTGTTTTAAAGGCAGAAGAATGAGGACAGGGTGACTGCAGAAGCAGAACACGTGGCAAGAGCCAGGGCTTCATGTTTTCCCAGCTCAGTTACCCTTTCTAAGCACGTTTGTCCCAGCTGTGTGTCCTGCTCAGTGTGTCAGGAGTGTCCCTAAGAACCCCTGGCTGTTCCCAGGGGCTGGGGGAGCCCCTCTTGGTGCAGAAGGAGGGTGCAGAAAGCTGTGCTGGGGACACAAAGCCCCCCTGCCCTCCCTGTGAGTGTCACTGCAGGTGTTGCTGCTGCCCTTGGGCACTGGGGAAGGGCCCACATGAAGTTGTTCTTCCAGAAAAAAATGCAAACAAACACTGGAATCATCCATGGATGAGAACCACCAAATGTCCTGTTACCACACCTTGAAGCTTTATAAACCTGGTGCTTAACAAACCCACCATAATTTTTGCTCAGTTAGTGGAGTTTTCCTGCAAGATTTTTGCCTCTCCAGAACAGATGTCCTGATGCATTTCCCTCTCCTCACAGCAATGGTTCTGGGGCCATGTCCATTCCCAGGCAGGTCACACACTGCACTGTGCTGAAGCAGAGTGTGTCTGTATTCAAAGGGAAGAAACATCATAAATCTTCACTCTGGAAATGTTTCAGCTCTTCCAGCAGCCCTGGAGCCCCTCAGGTCTGTGTGAATTTTTCAGATCTGGTGTTGAGAGAGATGTGAGAATAGAGTTGTGAGCTGAGGTGTTACAAGTGGTGTTTGAGACTGAAATTTGAAGCCATTGCAAATAACAAACCTGCCTGCACTGGCCATGGGATCATGGGAAAAGCACTCATTGCTTCTGGGGCAGATTTCTAAAAAGTTCTCTCAGCCGTATCAGTCTCCTACACAAAGAAGTGTTCAGGGCAGACCACACACACTGTTAAACCTTTTCTATGCCAATGCTTTTATTGAAAAATACTTTTTTTGCTGGAAATTAAACCTCACACTTGCTGAGGGAGACTGTTTCCCTTTTTCTACAATAGAACAAATATAAACCAAAAATCTGGGATTCTTTTTGCCTTCACCTCCCATTTTCATCATCCTGTCTGAGCAATATGGTCTGGAGCTGGTACTGAACATCCTGGTGATCTCTGATGCACAAGTGCCCCTTAATTCTACTGTAGAAGAAGCTGTGAGGGGCCTCTGGCCAGGGACCACACCAGGGCCTGCAGGACTTGCTGTGATTCTGTGTGGTTACACTTCAAAAAAAACCCTATTTTGAGCACAAATTGGTTCCTGCTTTTAAAAGCACTTTAGGATGGTGGTAGGAAGGGAACTGATGGGAAGAGATGTGGATTGGTGTTATTACATTCTGCTTGAGCTTCTGGCCAGGAGCAGGAGCAGTCTGAGGTGTGACACAAGATGGAGCTCTTACAATTCAAACACAACGTGCGGCCCGAGAGAAAATTCATTGTGCTGGAGCATTCCCTTCTCTCGGCCTTCCCAAAACAGCTCTCCCAGGTGAAGCTGTTGTGCCCAAGGAAGGACAGAGGAACCCAAGCCCTTGGTCACTGTGGGGTTTGGGAGATGCTCCCCTGCCCTCACCCCAGTGAGTGCCCCAGTTGGGGTTTGCCTCTCTCTGCTCCAGAGCTGGGAGTTCCACTCCAACTCACCTAACACTTGGGAAAGGGAAAGCTTTTCCTTTGTTAGCCAAAGGTCCTGCTGGACACTGGGATGGAGCCAGGCAGGGTGGAGGAGATGAGGTTTCTTGGCACTGCAAGGGCTGAGCAGCTGCTCCCCACTCCCTTCCTGCTGCTCCTCCAGCCTTCAGGGAAGTTCTGTTCCAGTTTGCAGGTGGGATGTTAAAGGCCCCCTTCACTCACTCCCTGCCTGAGAACAGCAGTTCTAAACCCAGGAGCCAGCAGCAGGTGTGGCTGCAGGGCTGAGGGGGCTGATGCTCCTCACATCTACCCCAGACCTTCCCCTGCCCACCTCCAGTGCCCAGGGATTTGGGGCATGTTGAGGGGTGCTGCCATCTCCTACTCCTGAATGTTGCTGTGTCCAGGGGCCTTTTAGGCTGTCTCAGATTTGGAGCTTAAATGAAGAAGAAAAGGGAAAAAAAACACCAAAAAATCATGTTGGAAACCTTCCCAGACATCACATCTGCTTTTCACTTCCACCTTTGGGCACATGGGGCTGAGATGGGATCGATATCCTGGTGTCCCTGAGGCCCTGCCCTGGCTCAGGGCTGGCAGGGATGGAGCTGCCACCAGCTTGGCCCTTTTGTGGTAGTGAGAGCAGAGCTTCCTCCCAGTGTCATCCTTAGACTTCCCCAAAGCCTGGCCTGCAGATCTCGGGGTCTCCCTTTAAAATTAAATTCAGCTGATGTTTGTTTTGAGTTCAAGGACAAAGGAGAGCTGCTGGTGCTGCCCTGGGTCAGGGCACACTTCCTGCTGTCCTGGCTGCTGGTGGCTGAAAGAAACACCTGGAGGAGGGAGGAGGAGCATGGGGAGGTGTCCCACAGGTCACCCTGGATGCTGCTGTGTCTCCAGGCTGGATGAATCAGCTTCTACCTTGTGGAAACAACTGCACTGATGGGAAATGGTGCAGCTGTCTGTATCCCAGCAGGACTAAAAATCAGGAAATCAGAGAGCTCACTGGTTTGCAAAGGCAGCTGGAATTCCTCTGGATACTCTGGATGAGAATGATAGAAAATTTTACATTTGTTCTGCCACTGCACGGGTGCTCCTGGCAGATGCTGTTGCAGGGATGCAGGTGCCACACATGGCTCTGTCCTTGCTTGGGGCATTTGGATTCTGCTCCTGGGATGGCACAGAGATATCTGTGGGATGAGCAGCACGTGGATCAGGTGTGAAGTGTTTCAGTCTTTTCGGGCCAGGCCTGGTTTGGGGTGGGTGACTGCACAAGGAAATATTGTTAAAGGCTGATGGGGGAGGCTGAATCCAGGGGAGAAAAGGTGCTGAGGACTTTTTTGGCTGCTAATTGATGTGTTCAATGAGAAAACAGCAGGATGTATGTGTGGGTGGGGAAAATTGAATCCTTGTCAAAATTGCCCGAAAGGTAATGAAAATCTCTGAGATAAGAGAGAGGTGAATTGTGCAGCATCCACAAACCCATTAGAGTCCGGTTGACTCACTTGCAAATAAACACTGTGTGGGTGCCTGGGAGCTAAAAAAGCTCTTCTGCCCTTTGCAGATGTGCTTGTGTCTCATTTCCCCTGAGAAGGAAGGAAGAGAGGGAGGAAGGATGGATGCTCAGCCAGGCCCAGGTTCAGGGGGTGCAGGACCAGCCTCCCACCTTGGCATTGCAAACTCAGCACTAGACACAAGGTACCCATCCTTACCTTGCTCAGGGCTGTGCAGATTTCCACACATGGGATGAGAAAACGAGGAAGGAATTTCCAGAGGGAAGGAAGGCACCAAGAACATCCCAGCGCCATCTGACAGGCAGGACCAGCACTGGAGAACACCAGGGCAGAATAAAGGTTTCATGCAAAGGGAATGAGGAAACAGCTTTACTGCTTTTTGGGTGATGACCTGCCATCAGCTGGGCACAGCAAGTCCATGACTGGCTTTTGCAAGCATTTTTAATCGTTCTCTGAACTTTCCAGGGTGCTTGGAAGGTCATTTCACCATAGCAACCTGCATCTGCAATAAAGCCCCAAATGTCACCTCTGGGCCAAAGCTGTGGCTGAACTGCAGCAAGCTGTGAGCAGAGAGGTGGGTGTGCAGCTCTGGGCACAGGGTGAGGTGGAGTTTACACCTGTGGAGCTGCTCATCCTGGGAAGTTACAGCTCTTCACACCCTTCCAGTCCAGGCTCTGCTGCCATCCTGGTTTGTAGGAAGCTCAGGGCTCTGCTGGTCAGAATCTCTTTGAAATGGCAGCCAAATGGCCTGAAATGGCCTGTTCTCAACATGGCCTGGCCCATCAGAAGGGCTAGAGGCACAAGAGCCCCTCTCAGCTGACAGCAGATAGAGGGGCAGGACAGGGGGTTCATCACTTCACTCAGCCTGGAAATCACAAAATGGGTCAGGAACCTTCAAAAGCAAGCATGGAGGAGACTTTTTGGAGGGATGAAGAGACCTCAACAAAACTCTGCTGAGCCACCAGCAGTGTTGTGGGCTGACAGCAGCAGCACTTGGATGTTGAACTGTTTTTGTTTTGTGAGCTGGGCTTTGCAAGCAGTGTGAGGTGCGATCTGAAATCAGACATAAGAGGGTGAAGGATATGAGAATAGGTCCCAAGCAGAGTTTTCAGAAGGGGTTAGCACTGGCAGGGCTTTATCTGCTGATGAAGTGGCAGTTTCCACGTTCCTCTTATGGTTCAAGCAGACTTTGCTGGGCTCTCTGTGCCTTGAGCAGCTGGGTTGCACGATACCAAGCTAGACTGTGCTTCTTGCTGCTCAGTGTTGCTTTGGGCTGGTGTCTAACCATGATAAAATGTAGGTCTGTTCTCAGACTGACCCCCCAAAAGAAAAAATCAGAGCAAAAAAGCCTGTCATGGTTCAGGAGAATTGCAGATCAGACTGGCACAAGTCTGGAGGTTCTTCAGGGCTGGTGGTGTTTGGTCCTCCTGCTGCTCTACACCCAAATACTGGCCTCAGGACAGTGTTCAGCACACCTTCCTCCAGGGAAGCTTTGGTGTTTGGACAAGAGACACAGGAGCTTTGCTCCACAGCTGCTGCAATTTCCTTTCTTGTTTGTGCAGATTCCAATTCTTAGGTATATCTCACAGCCTGCTTGGGCAGCTCTCATCACTTCTCATCACAAACTAAATAAATCACTGATGCTGCAGAACCTTCCTTCCCCTCCAGACATGGATCACCAGAGATGTTCTCAAGGGCAGTGGTCACAGCCCCAAAGCTGCCAGGGCTCCAGGAGCATTTGGACAATGCTGTCAGGACAAGAGATTGTTGGGTGCCCGTGCAGGACCAGGAGTTGGTCTTTGATGATCCTTGTGGGTGCCTTTCAACTTTCGGCTGCCTTTCCATGATTCTACATTGCTCCTTCATGGAAGAACGTGTCAGGCCTGAATCTTCAGGGAAGTCTCCAAGGCAGTAATTGCATCAGAGTGGGCTGTGGTGGAGAGATGCTCCAGAGTCACCCCCACAACATTGCCAAGCCCTGGGGCAGATCCTTCTGCAAGCCAAAATGTGGGTACAACCCCTCTGTTCAATTTACCTCTTCAAAGGCTTTGACTTGCTGGCACCTAAAGAGATGGAGAGGGCTGAGAAAGGAGCAGTCTCACCAGCAAATACCTTGTTTCCAGGGCAAACACTGAGGGCCAAGATTGGGGTGGGGTTTTCCAACTTGGCATGGCCACAGTCCTCATGAGAAATGGAAGGTTGGCACTTCCTGGCTCTCCTGTGCCATGGGGCAAGTGCCCAGCCACCCTCCAAGCTCCCATATGTGACTGACTGCCCAACTGTGCTTTGAAAGAGCCCAGATCAAGAAATGCTCCAAAAAGAGCTCACTGGGGTGCTGGAATTGGAGTCCTCTCTAAGGCCAGTAGTAAATTACATAAGACCATAGGTCATAGCTCAAGCTAAACCTTTTATAGGCCATAAATCCACATTTCCTGGATTTTTATAGCTCTGGTTAAAAATATAAAAATATTTTGTGATTGGAATAAGCCAGCTGATCATCTCTTGACATAAATTCTGTGCTGGGGAAAGCTCCTCATCCCATGAGAGTGTACCCTGCAGGAGGTGAGGGGATGTCCCCAGAGGAAAGATGAGCATAAACAAAAGCTGAGGCATTGCCAGGTGTGTGTGTGTGTGTCCTGTAATCGAGGGTCTTGGCCAGTGCCACATCACCATATGGTGACACAAAATTGTGCCCTCCCTTTGAACGGTGTCAGCGTCCAGCATCTTTATTTCTGCAGGTTTTATGGCTGTGGAGGGTGCAAGATCCCATTGGCCTTTAATATCTTAGGGTTTGTTTATTTGCTGTCTCTCTCTCCTCATAGCCTGTATTTTGGGATCATTCCCATTCCACTCTGGATTTTGCCTCCTTGGTTCAGCCTGGGCAGTGCTGAGCAAGGTGTGTCTGAAGCGTGACTGTCCCCGTGAGGTTTCCTAAACCATGTGGCACTGGAGACCCCACTGAGCCTGCAGTACTTCCTTGCTTCCCAGTCTTTTCCCGAGGATCTTCTGCCTACCTGACTCTCATTTTTTGCTGAGGGGTTTTTATCCTGCATTTGTGCTAACTTTCAGCTCAATCTGCGCTTTGACTCATTTTAATATTGTTACTATCTCAAACCTACTCCTTGTCACATATCTGGGGAGTGGGCAGGAGACATCCAAGAATCTGAAACCAAAAATAGGGAGAATGAGAGAAAATAAAATGATGACTTTCAAGCTCTTCTGACTCAAACCCAGTCTGGCTGTGCAGCTGCAGGTGCACGGGGCACCCCTGGGGGAGGCAGCCTCAGCCCTGGCCACAGTGGACACCAGTCTGCTCCTCCCAGTCCCGCTGCTGTGCTCCTGCTGGTCAAGTCATGAAGTTCTCCTGAGTCTCAGCCCCTGCTGGCTGCCGTGTCCTTCATCCTGTTCACACACTCTACACACCGAGCAGGAGCAGCACCGGGGTTGCAGCTGCTTTAACTTCTTTTAGGATCGTGTTTGATTAAGCCACGTGTTTGTTTTCAAAATCCTCGCCTATTTCATGCTGGTTTTAACTACCACTCATTCTTAGAGCTGAACTGGTTTTAAATTTCCTTATTCCAGTCTGGACTTTCCTGGTTCCAGAAGAGAAAACAGATTAGCCAAGGGCTGTTGGGGTATTGAATTTCTCCTGTGTTGCAATGTTGTAATGCTTGAGTCAAATGTTTCCAGGGAATAGCAGCTCAGTTAAATAAACCTGCTTCTGGAGCAGTTAAAGAAGACGTTTTCCACTCAATCTCATGCATGATATTCTATACAGAAACTAAAGAGCAGCATAAATTGACTGAGAGGCACCTTTTAGCTGACCATGACATCACTGGTGTGGGCACTTGGCTGGACACTGGACCCACAGGGGCTGGGGTGGGCACAGCAGCAGGGAACCAGACCTGATGGGCCACCCTTGCTCATCCCCTGGTGAAGTTTACTGGCATAAAAACATCTTTTCCTGAGGAAATGGGCACCCCAGGAATGGGCAGTCCCTGCTGGCCAGGGGAACTCTGCCATGCTCTGCACAACGTGGGTGTGTTGGTAGCTGGGGTGGAGCTGAGGCTTCATTAGTGAGGAAGGGGCACATCCAGGTGCCTTGCCCCGATAATTTCATTCACTTGAGCACCAGCTAGGGTTTGGATAAAAGCTTAGATTGCAATGAAACCAACCTCTCAGGGGCTGGGAGCTCCCCATGGAAGAGGCAGCTGCCTGGGATGGGGCAGCCCAGCAAGCACGGGTCATCTCCAGACTGGAAGGTGGCTCAGAGCTGTGGCTTCTCCTTCCAAAACCACCACGAAGGAGATGCTGATGTGCCTGAGCCTCAGCTGCTTCTGCATCTTGTTGGTGTATCCATGTCCCAGCAGCTCCTGAGCACTATTGGGGACACAGCAGTGGGCTTGTGCCCCGAGGCGTGACCGTGCCTTCCTGCTCCTCCCTGCCCTTTACCCTCCCTGCAGGAAACGCTGTTTCATCCCCTGGAGAACCCCACAGCTGCATAGCTGGGGGTGAAAGGAGCGTGGGGGAGCCTCATACAGAGCAGAGGGGCATTGCCCCACCAGTGCCTGGCCTCAGCCCCTCAGAGCACTGTCCATACATCCTCTGTTTCTGGCAGTGTCCGGCCGGGAGCCCAGGACACGCCGTCGCTCCTGGTAAACCCCTGTGAGTTTCCTGTTGCTGGAGAGGCACTTGCTTGATGCCCAAAGACATTCAAGTGCTTAATTATGACCTATAGCTCTGATGGATTGTATCACCACTATTTTTAGCACTCTCACTTCTGGTGTGAGCCCTGTATCTCTCTCTTTTCAGCCTTTTATTTTCAGTTTCTTATTGCTGTTTCCTAAACTTGTCTCCAGCACCAGGTGGGCAGCAGCTGGGGAAGTATTTTTGTCTGCAGGCAGCACAACGAGATGCCCTGAGGGGACAGGAGCTGCTGGTGAGGGAGGACAGGCACAGTTTTGGTTGTCCAGCAGCTGACACCCCACCAGGGCTGCAGCCAGCGTGTGGCAGCTGAGCCTCAAACCAGAGCCCCATCCCAGGGCAGCACCTGCACTCCAGGCATGGCCACTCCTGCTGGAAACCCAGCCCATGGTGGGTCTGTCTCAGCTGTTTCCAAAGACAGCTGGTGATACAGAAATGGGGTGTTGTGTTGGTTTGGGGGTCTTGTTTTGTGGTAGGCAGCACTGAGGTGTGTGGTCTTGGTGAGGTCTCAGCAAGGTGAGACACAGCCCTGCTGCACATCCCTCACCAAGGTGCTCCCAGCACTGTGGGATCATGCAGAGGTGAGGGAGCAGCAGGGTGCCAGGGGCAGAGCCAGATAACTCCATGTCCCTGCCCTGTCCCTCTCAGCTCCATTCAGGGAGGCAGGAGCTGTGTCACCCCTCCCTTGGCACCAGGGCCTCTGGCAGGGACCCAGCGAGCTGGATGGGACAGAGGGAGGAAACCTGGCCCTGGGGGAAAGGGCAGGGCTGGGAGAGGAACACCCCAGGGCTCCTGGCTGCTGACAGGGGACAGAAATAGCCATGCACCGTTCCCTGGAGGGCAGGCACACAGCAAGGGCATCCACAGGGAATCCCTCCCCAGAGCAGGGACCCAGACAGTGTCTGGCTTCCTCCCATCAGTGCTGCTTCTCCCAGCTGCTGCCTGCTGGTTTACCAGCATCACTCCATCCCCTCTGCTTAATCCCTTCCCTCTCTGCAGGCCAGGAGTTCACCTGAAGGCCATCAGAGGAATTTAAGCTTTTAGCAGAGGAGTGAAGGGGTTTTGGAGAGGACTAAACCAGCCCTGCTGCCCTGTGTGAACTGCTGGGCTGTGAGTCTGTGCCCTGACTGACAGGCTGGGATATTCTGGCCTGTTATTTTATGGAATAACAGGGCATTTCCTGTAAAGCAGCAATCTGGAAATGCCACTGTCACAGGGTGTTGGTGGATGTTTGTGCTGTGGGCACTCAGCTAATCCTGACTGGTGTGTGCAGCTCCTGTGCCTGCATTGCCCTGTACAGGTGCCACTGCCACCACCACATCCCCCAGCCAGCATCCAGAGGTGACAGCACCGGCTCACAACCTGGATTTGGTGTAGGAACACTTAACCACACTCATCTGACCAAGATAAACCAAGCCTGCAGCCCTGAAACAAAACAAAGGGAAGTCACAGCTTAATGCTGTGTACAGGCAATCAGGATGTCAGCAGGTGAAGAGCACCAGGAACTCAGTCCTCTCCAAATCCATAGCAGCAGTTCAAGAGCCTCTGCAGGATGTGTTCCTGGTGCTTCCCTATGCCAGTGTGAAGCCAGTCTGCTCTGCAGTCAAGCAGGGCCTTCCAGACCCCCATCATCAGGGCTGCCACCTTCCCTCTGCTAATCGAGGCATGGCAAACACATCCAAGGGGGT
This sequence comes from Phainopepla nitens, assembly GCA_013400175.1. Lineage (NCBI taxonomy): Eukaryota > Metazoa > Chordata > Aves > Passeriformes > Bombycillidae > Phainopepla > Phainopepla nitens. Next base: position 126,112 of record VXBQ01000212.1, on the reverse strand, counting down.
GCAGGACAGCTGATTACCTCAAAGTGCATCTCCTGAACTTAATTATATTTCTCCTCCTGCAGCATATGCTGAGGTGGAGCTGGGGATGGGATGATGATGGGTGGAACAGGCAGATGAAACAGCAACAGGGGTGGGCAGGGGGAAGCAGCATCTCGGATCTTGCTGGCATTTGTGGAGTGTACAACTGACAGGAACATTTTAGGGCTATGAATACAAGCTGATGTGTGCTGGTGTGTGCGAGCCATAATCCTGCTAGGACAGGACATGTGACTGTCTTCAGGAGAGAGAATTTTAGGCAGCCTCTTCCAAACCAACCACCTTCATGTCAGCGTCTGAACTTTGTTTTTGCCATGCATTTTTTCATTTTTATTGTTGCAGGTTTTTATGGCTTTTTGTATCAACCTTGGTGCTAAGATTGGGTTTACATAGTGCTGTTTTTCTGCTGTATTCCCCCTGCTGCTGGTTTCTGCTGCAGCCAGGGCTGAGCCCAAGCCCAGAGCTTTGGTGGGAAGCATTACCAGCTGGAAGATTCCATGGGCCTTTAAGGACTTAGATTTCATAGCAGACAGCAGATGGCTGCAGTCCTGGGATGGACCAGGGGATTCTCCTTGACTGACAGGCTGACCAAATGTAATAGTAGGATATTTCTGCTAATTAACTGGAACCTGTGGGCTGGTGATGTGCAACACTCACACACACACACACATGTATCTGCCTGTGGATAGTGGGGGCTCTGAGCACACAGAGTCCCTGTGTGAGAGATTCGCTTCAAACCAGACAGTGTGGGAGGCCCAGCTGCTCAGCAAAGTGATGGGTCCCAAATTTAAGCTTTTAGAAAGTTCTTCTTCGTCTACTTTTCATTTTTTCTTTCCCTTACACGAACAGAGCAATTAATCCTTTGTCATGCTAAGTATTATTTAATACACACACTGCCTTTCCCCCTCACTAATTTGGGTGGCAGTAGCAAGGTCTTTCTGTGTGTACTCAGTCAGTATGAGGAGGATCACCAGGCCCTCTGGGCAAGGCACTCTGAGGACTGCCAATAACAGTGTCCCCCTTCTGAACATGTAACCTCTGTAAGAAAACCAGGCTCAAACAGGTGGGTGAGATGATCTGGAGCCCTGCTGCAGACAGCACTGACTCCACGTGTCTCCTCCAGGCTGGAAACGTAGCTCCAACTTGGTCTCATGGGCTGGAAAAAAAATTAGGAGGAAAGGGTTATGTTCATGATGGGTCATGCCTGAGCTGTGGCTGGAAACAGCAGCAAGTTTCTCTTGGATTATTCCCTCTTCCTCTCACCCCATAACACTTTTTCCCCTAAAATCTTTCAGACTTGGGCTGGTCTCCAGCCCTTTGAGAGAGAAGAAAACCCTCAACCCCGTGCTGCTGAAGCGGATGTGAAAATAAAGCAGGTTGGCTATTTTTGAGCCATGAGTAAGATCAAAATGCACATGTCCTGACAGGCAGCAGGCAGTGCTGCACAAGCCTGTCACCTGGGATGGAGTGGGTGACTGAGGGCACCCACTGCACCCCCCAACTCCAGAGAAACAGCAGCCAAACCCCAAACAGCCAGCAGAGTGCAAGGCACGCCTGGTGCCTCACTAGGCACAGGGTATTTGGATAAGGATATTGTTTTATTCCCATTTTCATGTGCCACCTCTTTTATTTAATATGTGGCTAAAATAGACCATGGAGTAAAATTCCCAAATATTGAGGTAGAGGGATAAGAGGCTGGACTTCCTGATCCTCTAGCCCAATAAGCCTAGTGACCATCCTGGTCCTAAGAAAGACGGCAGCAATTTTGGAAACTAAAGGTGATGTTTTGGCAAGGGCAGGTAAAACCAACACCAGCAGGAACTGGCTTGCTTATATTTTACTTTCCAAGGGGGTTCTGAAGGATCTGTTCCATAAGGATCCCCAGTGCTGTCAGCTCCAGCAGCTCGCAGGTATTTAGCTGAGGGGTACTTAGGGAGGCAGAGGTTCAGAAGAGCATTCATGCATGTGCGCCCTGGAATGGCATCCAAAACCGAGGCTCTGAAACTTGTTTTCATTTGGGAAACACCCCAGCTCAGGAGGTACGCTTTACTGGAGAAGAGACCTTCAGTGCTGAAGAGTAGGATCGAGTTTCCTGCTCTGTAATTTTATTTTGGGCAAGGGCTGGCAGTCACTTTTCTATATCTGCCTCCTTCCAGTTGTGAGTAAAAATCTGAGGGTTGGCTTTTGTTTTTTACTTTCGTAGTTTCTTACCACTACTGCGACGAAAACAGTCCTCAAACGTTATCATTAAAAGGTAAAGGCAGGGAAGCACTTGCACTTCAGCAGCCTTCAGGCTCCAAAAAATGCCAGGGATCTTGAGCTGCCAACACTGGAATGGGATCAACAGAGGCAAGAAATCTGCTTGCCCTTTTCCTTCCGCTGCAAAGGGCAGTTTGTGCTTGTGTTGAGCAGTGAGATGAGGGATCAGGGGAGGATCTGGTTCGGGAAGGGGGGTCAGCGGTGCTGTCACTGCGGGAGCATCCCGCCGAGGCGCCGGCTCACCTCCTGCATCCCCGCGCCTTCCCTGCCCTTTGCCGCCCGCAGAGCGATCCTGCCGGGGCTTGCCGCTGCCTTGGCTGGGATTCCTCGGATCAAATGGCTCGATACGAGTCATCTCCATCCCTCCCGCCCTCCCAGCGCCCCCGCAGCTGTGCTGTTTGTCACCCAGAGCAGGGACCCGAGCCCTCTGGGCTGTGTCACAGCCCGGGAAGCACTCGGGCTTTCCAGGAGCCTGAACGGGGCTGGCTGCCTCCCCGTGGGAACAGCCCCTGGCAAACCCAGGCTGCAAATCCCAAGGGTGCAGCTCAGCAATTCAAATGTCACGACTCAGGTGCAGCTTCACCACAGCAAGTCTTACTTCTTGGATTTATTTAGTGTGAGTAACAGCAATGTGTTTTTACTAAACACTCTTCTGGCGCTCCAGAACCGATTTTGCAGTTCAGGCCATGGGCTTCTGTGAAGATGAGCTGAAAGCAGCCCAGTCCCTGGCCACGGACACTGGGAGTGGTTCAGATCTGGATTTACTCAGCTTTGCCTGCCTTTCTTTACCATCAGCCAGACCAGAACCTTGGATCCTGCTCCCCATGAATAGTGGCAAACTTTGGATCTGAGCTCCTGTAATAAGCAGTTGTTTGCCCTGGCTGAAGGCTTACGACTCTGCAGGAAAAGATATTTCTAGGTATTATTCCTAAACAGAGAACAACAGAGTTGAAAGAACCTTGTCCAGCCGTCCCATGTGTCCAACTCTTTGGGTTTCTGGGGGAAATGAATAACTAGAGTGAGACAATGAATGAGATAAATAACATTTAACTGGTGCTATAATGAACCTCAGCAGTCTGCCTCTATGGACAACCTGCAAATTCATCTTCATTGCTGTTTTGTGTGAGAGCCTTAAAAAAGGATTTGAGTTATTTGCTAAATCCCCTGAAACACAATTGGAATTGAGCAACAAATTCCCAGTGGTGTCATTTGAAAAATCCCAGCCCTATCCCTACAGGGAGATAGAGCTGCAGGTTAAATACATCCTGAAAAGGCTTGGGTTTCTCTGTGTCGGATGGCAGTGTGGAGAGGGAGGACGGTTGTGTCGTGTGCCATCGAGCCCCTGGAGACACCAGGCTTGGTTACCAGATCCTGGATGGCTGGGAGGTGAACCTGGTGGCTGAATTAATCTCTGTCACAATCCAGTTTAAACACAGAAGAGCAGAGGGAACGAAGTCTCCTGAATAAAGTGAATCAAACCCAGAAAGGTTCAGAATATACCCAAAAAAAACACGACTAAAACCAAATGAGGTAAGACGTTGGTGCCAAAAAAATGATACATTTTGTTTAATAGTAAAAGAGGCAAAGAGAAAGAAAGAGAAAGGAAAGAAGTGTGCGTGGGGGTAGGGGGACAGGGAGAGAGTGACAGGGGTTAGGTAGAGACATGTCACCCTTCTGGGGGTCCCAATGATGTCTCATTGCTCCCCTCCATCTGCTTTTCTGGGTGGTGAGGGGCCCCTGCTGCCACCAGAGCCACACCACACCACGCACGCTTCTCTATTTCTTTCTTTTCTCTTTCTTTGTCTCCTCTACTACTAAACGAGAGCAGAGGGGGATTTTCAAATGAGCTCTGTGTTCTCTGCTGCTACAAGTACTGACAACAGGCCAGAATGGGTGGGGAAAAAAAAGGTAGAGTAAGACCTGGCAAAGGATCCTTGTGGTGTTTGGGAGGAAAACTGAGCATGTGCACACCACAGGGCCCCAAGTGTGTGCCTGCCCAAACCCCCAGAGATCTTCAAACCAGTGGATTCAGGGCTTTTGCCCTGGTGTGGCAACTCCAGCACATGGACAGGGTTTGTGGCCAGGTCTGAGCTTGGGCTTCTTGTTGGAGCCCTCCTGGCAAGGGGAAGCTGCCTCCCTTGCAAAAAGCTCAGCCTTCTTCCTGGGGTTGAAACAGAAACCACAGCAAAGAGCCAAGAGCTTTTCCAAAATAACTTTTGGGTTCACTGTCGGGGAATTTGGCTTAGGTAAAGCTCATAAAGAAATTACCTTCATCTTGGTCTCTGGGCAACCTTCTGGCTGCTCAGAATTTCAGAGGATGAAATGGGGGAGACATCTGGGAGCACCCTGCTGTCTTTACTACCTTAATTTGGGTATAAAGTACCAGGAAAGTAAATCTTCTGGCTATACACCTCAGAGTGTAGCTAAGAGTGCAGCAAGGGAATGAAAGTGGGGATCACCCCTCTCTGGGCAGCAGCAGCAGCTCCGCACACTCACTCGTGAGTCTGTTCAGCTTCCAGGCAGTAAAGAAGCAGAAGCTCCATCTCCCTTCCAGATGTGCACAGGAACTGAAACAGAAACTAGGCCACAGCAAAGGATGCGCAGAAGGCACATGACACTGCATCTGTGTTTGTTTTTAAGATCATCTCTTTATCCTTTTTTCATTAAAAAGCAAATGGCATTTTACGTCTCATAAGCTCTCCCTCTGCAGTTCTCTAGCAACCCTTTGTGTGTTAATTGGATCATCCTCACGGTGTTTTTATGGAGAGGGGAAGCTCTAAAATTCCCATTTTTTAGGCAGATCAACTCTATCAGAGCAAACCACCCCACCCACGTGTCCCAGCAGCCAGGAGCACACAGGTGTGAGTCCCACCATCCCACAAGGGACACGGCTCCAGGGACATGGCTCACCTGGAAAGGCAGCACACACTCAACCCCCACAGCTGCTCTGCTGATTTACACCTCAGTAGATGAGCCCGGGTGGGGTCAGCTGGAATGCACATCAATGATTTCCTTACAGGTAAGGTTTCTCCTTTTTCAGAGGAAAGTGGGAAGGGAGGGGCTGATTGATGGCATCCCTCTAACGGCATCCCAATCCCATCCCAGCCCTGATTCCTTCATCTGTCCCAACATGGGCTGGAAGGAAGAGGGGGAGAGATGGTGAAGGCATCAATGCAGAGTGGAGGGAACGTTTCCATGACTTATAAATCTACCTTCGAGCTTGGAAAGGGCAGACTGAAACATGTTTGCAAATATTTGGCATTTGCCAGCAAACTGTGATTGCTTACTCATTCAGAAGGGGGAAAAAAAGGGCCATAAAAGTAATAGACACAGCCAAAACTCAAGCAGGTCTACAAAGAGGATTCCCTAGATTCAAGCACTGTCAGTGGGCCACTTTCCCTGTGTGAAGAATAACGCAATGTCCTCCTGCTGTGTCACGTTCAGATGTTTCGTGCCCAGGGTTTTGTGAAGATTAATTATGTTTATGCCACACAGTAGAGTTTAACAGTTATCCATGGATTTCCAGGAAGAGAGGTTATTTCCTAAGGCATCGTGTTGGGCTCAGCTCAGTCCAGTAAATAAGTTGGCGACTCCCTTGGCTCCACTCCTTGGGCATTTCTTTAAGTGCAGCCTTGGAGCACACTGTTCTTAAATCAAAGCATAAAAATAACCAAACCAGTATCAAGTGAATTGTAGCAGCTGGAGGAATGGAGGCAATAAACAAAGTTAAAGCAGCCTGATAACAATGTCCCGTTGCCAAAGGAGAATAAGCATTACTCTCAAATGGTGAAATACAAAACCTTTCTTGTGAGGAGACATTGATTTTCCCAGAAAGGAAGGGGAGAACAACCCGGTGATGTAATGCAGCCTGTGTGGGCACCGAGAGGGTATAATGGTGACAACACTGAGCAAGTATCTCATCTCCAAAAGCTCAGTCTGCCTGACCTTTAGCAGTGCTCAGGATTGTGTGTCTGTTTAGGATGTCATTAAACAAGGCAGGCTTCCTCCAGCAGAAGTCATTGGAGTGGGCTTGGAGAGTGAGATTCCAGACCGGCTACTCAACGGGCTTGGAAAAGCCACATGCCAGAAATAAACCCAACACAAAAAACTAGTTTTGGATAATAGCTCTTTACCCCCTGGTTTCCATGGCATGCCAGTGCAAATCCCAGTGCTCGGTGTGCTGGAGAACTGAGGGTGGGACGGGAACATCTTAAAGGCAAATTTAGATTGACTGGAATAGTCCTTGGGATCTTGGTAGTCGGGAGATTTTATATGATCGCTGTCAGCTTTGTGTGACAGGGAGGGTGGGGTGGGAGGGAACTGCTGGAGCTCAGCCCAAGGTTTAGTGCTCTAAAGCCAGGGGTGGTGCTGCGAGCACGCCTCTCACAGCCAGGTAAGCTCTGGGTGGCATTTGAAAGCCACTCTATAGAGTAGAATAATGAGTGTGAAGAATTGTAGGGTAGCTTGAAGACTGACGTTAATTACCCACTAATTTTCTAGTTGTGATCCATGAAGCACTTGTTGCTGATCCCCAGACAGATGGCTAGTCACATAGGACGGGCTTCTCCTCTTTATTTCCATCTGCTATATTTCATTAAGACAGCTAAAAATAAAAATATCCCTAATGTTATTTTTCCATGCAAGTTACTGCTACAGTGACTTGATGCGGCTGTGACTAGAAGAGTTTCCAAGAGACAAGATTTTCTTAATTAATTTGTGATCTGTGGCATGAAAAGTAACTGCAAATCCCTACATGAGATTCATCATGAGCACTACACTTACTTCTAAGTGCTATTTATCTAGAAGGCTCAGTTCAAAACATTTTTTTTCTGATATAAGAAGAGAAAAGAGGCTGCTGTCTCTTCTGAGCAGAAAAAAATGTTATTTTTAGGCTCTAACCAGTTGTAGACGGTGCCTACGAAATGGAGATGTAATCAAGGAGATCCTTCAGGCATGAAATCTTCTTTCCCTCTGTATAGTAGGAATATCTCCAGAAACAGCTTTTCTGCATAGCTCCAGGCCTCTTGTCAGCCAGCACAGTGCCCAAAACTCCCCTTAGAGGGAACGCATTTTTGGGAGGTTGGTTGGTTCTGTCTTCCACAGATTTTTTGGCTGTAGCTGAAGCGTCTTCGTGAGTGGAGAAGCTGGGTTCTTGCACACATAGCTCTAATAATTTCAGTCATTCCGGATGTACTGAAGTGTTCTCCTGGGAAGTCATGGTCCCCACCACCCAGACTGCAATTTACTTATTTTCCAAAAGGGACAAAAGCCTGAACCATTTCTTTCTAGTCCTTCCATGCCTTTTCCACAAATTCTTTCAGGAGGACAGAAGCTCTCCCCTATTTCATGATGAAGAAGTTTCAGTACGTTTTAGAACAGGGAACTGTGAGGTGGCCCAAAAGCCCCAAAGGAAGCACAAAGAGAGAGAACAGGCAGTAGCAGCTTGGTGTTTTGAGGAGCTCCAGGGACTCAGCTAACACTTGCTCTCCAGAACTTTGGATGAAATCTGGGGCTGGTATCTTAGACCTGGGTTATTTTTATCCTCAGCTACACAAGCCGTTGCCCTAGACCTCCTGAATGGTTACCACAGATATTTCTGTGGGATGAAGAGCTCTATAACTTCAGCCTTTCAGAGTTTTCCAGGTCTGAAGCCAGTGTGCTATTTTGGACCCCACAACCCCAGTCTCCCCTCCTACTGTGTCTCAGTGACACTGCCTGTAGCACAGAACCTTTGTTCTCACCCCTCCTTCATTAGTTGCTTCAGCTTGGAAAAGCAAGCAATTTCCTCACCCTCCTGGCAACACTCCCACGAGGAAATTCCTCCTCCCAAGCCATAGCCACACAGCCAGTCACACAGTCCTTCCTCTTCTTGCCTCAGGCCATTTCCCCATTTGCTCGGGCTCCTGCCGCTCACCCCAGCCCATCACCCCAGGAGAACCTTTGGCTCCATTTGTGTGCCTGTTCTTTCTCCTCCAAGAGCAGCTATTTGAGTTCCACCCTAAGAGCACACTGACTTAGGCCCCAGTTTAGCAAAGAATTTTATCACATGCTCAAGTGTAGTTGACTTAGACCTTCAATCTGTTTTTAGCTTATCAGAGCAGGGGTGGGTAGAGCCCTTGTCCTCTTACGCACGCCCAGGTCCCGGGGAGCTCGGCCGTGATGAGCAAAGAGCAACGTGCCAGAAGCTGAGCAGGAGCTCAGATAAGCAGGACTGTTGAGCTGGCCTCCATTCAGCCATGGGGCCATGTCTTTTAAGGCGTAATTATCTCCACACCACACTGCAGATGTGTCAGCCCCACAGTGGTGACACACTGCAGGTTGTTGGGGGCTTCCACCCCAACCCAGCACCTCTGCACAGTCATTAAACTCTGTGTAGTCTGTGTCTGGCTCAAATGCTGCCTTGGATGTTGGGAATCCTGAATAAGGACTTCAGAGTTAATAGTTAGTAACTTCAGAGCAGAAAATGTGGGTGAAATAGGCAAAATCCAGTGATTGCCTCCAGTTCAGACAAGAAGTAATCCAGTAGTACTACAGTCAGTATTTTATTCTGCTTAAACCACAGTGAAGCTGGGCACAGGAGCACCTCACTTTCCTGTAGGGCCTCATCAGAACAGAATGAGGCTTAATGACAATGGCTAAAGAAACAGAAAGACACCATGGATATCACCGAGCCACTGAGGACATTTACCTTCAAAGTCTGGCATATTTAATTCAGCTCATATAAAAATTCCAGTGGTGAAGGGTGGAGAAAATTGAATGCTGAATGAAGACTTTTGTTTTCCTGAACAGAGCTGAAATGAAGAAGGTGGGTGGTGACGATCAGATTTCTCCTATAGGTCAGAAGTTCAATGTATCATCAGATTTCATGTCATGGGGCTGCTCTCTTCCTAATTGCATCCAGCAGGACTCTGCACATTGCTGAGCTTTTACTCTGGGCTCCCCCCATAAGATATATACTGGAGTCAGAGTAGTTACTAAATAATTTTAAATGTATTTTTAAAGGTGAATCATTACCTTTCAATTCTACAACACAGCAGAAAATTAAATTAATTTCTGGCTTGCATTCATATAATATGCAAAACAAAGTACATAACTGGATTGTTGCTACAGCAAGTTTATTTTGTACAAATTTACTACAAATATTAAGCTACAAGCCTCGGGCAGCTGTGATCTTGGATTCAAAGTTATCTGAGATAGAGGAACCAAAACTCAGTGAAATGTGGCCTGAGGGCCATGGCCTGACCCCGGGTGGAAGGTGGATGAAGGAAGGGAGCTGAGCTGGCTTTGTTCAGTAGGTGATAGGGGGATCTGAGCCAGCAGCACTCTTCACACAGATCCTGAGCGATCCCACTTCGTAACTGCATGAATTATTTATGCATCTTGGGGAGAGAAGCTATAGCCACATCTCAAGCTAAAAAAAAAAACCACCAAAAAAACCAACCCAAAAAGCAGCAGCAGCTTAGCACTTAGCTGATGACTGACTTTTTGAATAATTGAAGTTCATCCATGGTAGACTAGCATGACCTCCTATGGACATCTGTTCATCTGCAGAATAAAATGAGACTGAGGGAGCATGTGAGCTCTCTGGCTAGCCAAAGCACAATATTAAATTATGACAGAGGAACACAAGCTCTTACTCAATGATATTGTGGGGCAGTGGCTGAGAATCAAGCTGGGGATCTCACCTTCATCCAGCAGCTAATGAAGGTTAAAGTACCTTCCTAACCCAACTTTACATGGTGTATGTCTCCTGCAGAGCACCTTCCAGCACACCTCTGCTTTGAGAAACCTCTGTCTCGTGTGGTAATTAGCTCTCAAGGGGGTTTTACCCTTCCTACACCCTGGACAGACAATTTGTGACCTGCAGTGCGTTCTCTCCTTACTAATTCATCTCCCAAACATTTTCATACTGACAAAAAGGCTTTCACAGGTTTCAGCACGTTCTGATTTCCCATGTGAGGAAGGATGAGGCATTTGCTGGTGCTGTAGGACAGCTTTGAGATGCAGCTTGGGAGAGCAATGCCAGCCAAGAGGAGCAGGGCTGCACAGAAGACACGTCTGTGTTCCTTGGATGCTACAAATTTCTCTGAAAGCCAAGAAACCTGAAACTGCAGTGGCAACTCAGACTTCCTCCTGCCATGGAGTCGAGGCAGACTAATTTTAGTCACCATGCACTATGCAAATCATCATTCTGGAGCTGAGTTTATTTTTTAAAGTGCTGACTGCCAAACTTGCTGCAGGGCATAGACTCCTCATATGGGTCTTAAAGAGGTTTGAAAGCAGCTCTTCAGTCAGTGCTGCTACATTTCAGATGGAGGGGGTGCCTCAAAGGGGCCCTGGGAGGAAAGCAAACTTCCCGTAGGAAAGGTCTAGGTGACTAGTTTAGATGGTATACTGATTTTTTAATTGGCCAGAATTAGCTGTTGGTGGGGTTTTCTGAATATATTTGTGATTCTATATGTATTATTTTTCTTAATTCCCCTCATGAGCTCACACCATGGGCCTGCAAGAGATGCTGGGAGGGCTGGTACCTGCATCACACCCAGGGTCTGCAGATAAAGGAAGCAGATCACTCCTGGGTTGGAGATTTACTCTCTAAATATTTGGCACATTCATAGAGTTCAGTCTTAAGTGGGATTGATCTGACTTCCTAGGAAAGATGTAGTTCTTTAAAATGTTGCTATTAGACTGTGATTCATGGCACTCATTTGAAAGGCAGAGGCAGACATGGGGAACACAAAGAAGCAGCAAGGCAGGGCACCCCTCCAGGAAGCCCAGGCTTCATCATGGACAGTAAATTGTTACATTTCTCTTCAGTATTAAAAAGATTTAGCATGCAGACTTTAATCTGATAACTTTCACAATGTCTCTATCACAAGTCATGCTATGGCTGAATTGTTCTTTGTGTTTAAATGAAACAGTTCTCCATTATTTCTTATCAATTTATCATGGAGTCCTTCAGGAATTTTCCTTTCTCAGCTTTGAGAATAACCACTTCCAGGTTTGAGGTCTTACCCATAACCTTCAGGGCATTCATCCATCCAAATGGGTCTGCATAGACCTGAGTGCAGAAGGGCACTTGGAATCCTGAACTCAAAATTACTGGGAGAGTAAAAGCAGGAGCTTGTTTTCAACTGTGAAATTATGAAACTTCTGTTTTCTGCAGCTGACCTTCAGCCTAAGCACTTTGGACATGGGGCTCAAGCTCTAGTGAGTGGTCCAAGGAGAATTTCTCCTTGGAATGTGCTCTGGGTTTTAGGCAGGACTAAGAGGAAAAAAGTGTGCGTGGAAAAACCTAACTTAGAGACAGAAATTGTGAAACACCCAATTGCATTTAGGACATGGGAAGGGGCTACACTGAATTCCTCTGAATGCAGGGAGCTGCAGCACTGTGCATTTATTTCCATTTAGCTGCTGATTTTGTAGGAGTCCAGCAATTCTCAAAGACACTACCAAGATTAAATAAGTAACTGCAGGACTGTGTATACAAGTAGCAGCTCCCCAGCCATTGGAGGGGTGAGATTGAGGAAAAATATCTTTTCCATCATGAAAGCCTGGAACAATCCAATTCCTTGGGGGTCTCAAGGAGCTGGTGGGTGCTGAATGTGGGTGACTCTGGGTAGATTCTGCGCAGCCAGCACAGGGGGCTGAAGGCCATGCAGAAGGAAATTATTCACCTGCCTAATTCACATCTTCCCAGAAATGTATCTTCCATGACAGTGGAGCCAGATCCCAAACCAAAGGCCAGGGAGAACAAAGGGCCTGTGTGGAGATGAGCAGTGTGTCCGTGCTGTTCCACGGGGACGAGCAGACCTGCTCCCCTCCCAGCACGGCTACACTCTATTTTTGTGCATTTTCTGTGTCATTTCATCTCCCCTCAGCTTCATATTAAATCTGACCTTTCCACTGCACTTGACTGGGGAAAGGTAATCACCTGCTTTGCTTTCTTCAGGGTTATACATCATTGTGTGTGACAGGTAGATAAGTGTACCTGGAAAATATGGCTGCATGTGGGACTAGGAGGAAAAAATATCTGCGAGTAGGTCAGGATCCACTTGAAGACCTGCCAGACCTGCCTGAGTGCAAATACATTTTTCAAGCTGGATGTTTAACTCCCACTGGCTCCCACGAAAACTCAACAATTGCAGAAAATCTTCTTTTGCTTTGAACAGTGGAGAGAGATTCCAGTCTCCACTTGCATAGCCCTGAGCGAGCACGAGGAAAGAGGATTCTGTGATCGATGATGTTGCAAAGAGCTGGAAAGTTAGGAAGGAAGAAAAGGAATATTTTAGGTCTTATACAGTGGATCTAAATACACAATTGTGCAGCTCATGGTCTGGAACTGAGGCTGTGACCTGCACAAAATAAACATCACCCAAAAGTATCTAAATACCTAAGTGCATCCTCCAGCATCAGGGGAATATTCCCTGGGGGTAACAATAACCTCACACAAACAGCTGTTAGAGCATTCTTATAGAAATTCAGAGATCTCTTCTAATTAATTCAACTATGAAATATATTCATCTAGTGTAGATTTGATCTGTTGTACACTGAAGATGTCAATTGCTGGAAGAGGGTGGCAGTTCTGAAATGATGGGAGAGCTAATCCAGCAGGAAAGGTGAAGGGACTTGGTGTGGCTGCAGTTTGTGTCAAGCAATGCACATCTTTCTAAAGCAGTGTCTATTACACACATCTAGGAGCAGAGTAGATCTGCTGACCTGATCTGCACTGGGATCAGAGTTGCTACAACTGCTTCTTCCTATTGATCTTTATGGTATCTTGAACTAGTGCTATCAGAGTGCCTGCATATTCAGGTTAGCACCTCTAACAAGGGGCAGATGGGACAGGGTCAGCTGCAGCAAGTGCAAGAGCAAGGCTTGCACAAGGGGAGATTTGAAAGCCCTTAATCAAGGTGAAGAAAATACCTTGGTGTCACAGCTTGTTCCACTGGCTTTTCTCGTGTAGAAGCTCTACTTAATGCAGAAATGATCAAAGATAAAGCCAAGTCAGTACAGGAGCATCATCCAACAAAAACAAAGGCAGTTTAGATAAAATTGGTTTGAAAATACTCATTAATTAGGCTAAGGTAAATTTGCATATATGTGGGCTTACTAACACTTTCCCCCTCTTCCTACCTAAATGGGACTAATTATTTCTCTAATTATGATGTAATTATGTAGCCTTGGGATCACTGATTACAGATGCACTCCTTGTCTTGCAGTTCTGCCTGAATCCAAGCAGAAGAGAGGGAGGCTCCTCTGGGATGTGCTGCTACTCCTTTTGGCTGCAGCCTTGACCTTAAAAAAGAGGAACAGAAAAAAGTGAGTAAGCTGAGCTATTTATAGCTGAACTAATTATTTTGATGTGCTATGACAGCAGTGGAATCTGTTTTCTCTTCACTCAATTAATGACAATGGAAGAAGCTTTCAATACCCTTTAACAGTGTTTGTTGGCTGCAATACAAGCCTTTTCTGGATGTCTTAAGATGTAAGATTTTGAAGCACAGGAACAGGAGCACAAGGTGTGTGGTGTTTCTGGCTGACATGAGTAGCACTGAGATGCTGCTGTGAAAGAAAAAATCCCCAGTTTGGAGGGAAGGTGGCAGACAGCTAACCTGTGCAAACCCCTGTGTAAAATTCTACAGGTCAAAGATTAAGTGGCTTCTCATGAGGTGCTTGGTGGTCACCATGGAGCTTGAAATACAGAACTTTACTATTCCCAGGTGGGGAAACTGAGGCAGAGTGCTTAACTTGGCAAAGGTTGCAAAGCCAGTTAATGGCCAGGGAGTGACAATCTTGGCCCATGGTCTCTGAATCTATTCAGAGAGGGTGCACTCACACTGTGTTTTTCCCTGTCCCTTTCCTGCCACCGTGCTGTTCCCCTCCACAAAATCTGTGAGGGGTGACCTGCTGGGCTGCAAATAAACTGGGAAAGGTGGAGGGGACAGAGGGGAGTGTCTTGGCTGAATTTTTTTCTTGCCCATTACTGAAGATTTCAGCAATAAAAACCTCCCCCTGAGCACTGTGATGTGTTTTCCAGGTCTCTGAGGAACTTGCTAATAAAACTGTTGCTGCTCTCTGTTTTTCAAGCTGGACAAGATAAACTTTTTCGTATTTTAAGTTTCTGAACTAAAAAAAAAATACATGGAGTGGTTCATTATATTTAACCAAGACAGAATTTGAAATCCTAAGTTTTTGTGAGTTATTTCTGGTAGAAAAGCATGTTGAAGCTCCTCCTCCCCCTCCAAGGTTTATAAAATAGCTGTTTTTCCTTGCTCCTCTCCACACTCTGGGTGTTCCACAGCTTGTCCCTCTCTTTGACCACAAAACTCCTGCCAGGGGATTTGCTGTGTATTCCAAAGCTTGCTTCACTGTGGCAAGAGAGGAGGAAAAATATCCGCTCTCTCCTCCTTTTACAGCTTTGATTTGGCCCTGAAATCTGCACTTCTCAGATTGCTTTTGGTGACCTTTAAGGCTCTCAGAAAGCAGGTGCTATTTGTGAAGCCTTTCTGTGACTGTCACTTTGTTTCCCTTTGATTTATCCTTTTTAAACTCCCGGGTCAGGCAGTTGCAGGTACAGTGCAATATTCATGAAAGGCTGGTTTATGCAGGCACAAGGCTGTGCAGCAGGATTACAGGGTACTGTATGTTATATGCAGCTCTAATTTCTTTTTATGACTGAAGGATACAGCCAGAGTTTCTCAAATATGGAATTTATGAGAGCCTCATTCATGCAGAGTTTAAAGGGCCCCTGTCTCTGTGCCCTGCTCAGATGGGGAGATGTGGGGAGATGGGGTGAGCAGTCTGTGCAGCCTCTGCCAGTGAACAAAACTACATAAAAACACACCCAGAGCTGAACTGGACACTGAAATGGCCTCTGCACGTAGAGCTCAGGAACTCCTGAAGGATCTATGCAGCCCTTCTCTGAGTCACAGAAAAACAAATTCTGTGAAATAGTTGAGTCAAAAATCTTCAAAGAAGGCATCTTCTGTGCAGTGTAGTGCCAGAGGTTAACTTCAGGGCTTCTAAAAGCTATGACAGTGCAAACCAAGTAACAGAGGGTATCTGTGGTAAGTACAGACGTTTGGTCCTCTCACCTTCCTGTCCTGTGCACCTGTGGACACCGTTTGCTCCTGTTCTGCCTTAATTTTGCACTTTGTATCTTACCTGCAAGTCCTTTCTTCTGAGCACAAGCCTCTCTGCTCACACAAGGAGCAGGGTTTGTGTGTGCTCAATAGCTCACCAGGCATTGTTATTCACCTGGAATTTGCATTGGAGATTATCAAGCATCCTGGCACAAAAATTCAAGATATTAAATGCAATAACATGGCCCGGGACCGGAACGTGCGTGTCTGATGTGGTGAATTACCCAGCCCTCCCTTGCTTGGAGTGCTACACATCACATCACATTACATGTACTTGCATGCCACAGGGCTATTTTGGGGAGAGAGATGATTCTTCAGAAAGTCACTGAAGTTTTTGTAGTGGAACTGGAATCGTTGGTGTATTCAGACACCTGTCAGCGGGTTCCCGATGGGAGATGCCCCTGGCAGCCTGTGACTGTCTCCAGCTCCAGAGTCCCTGGGGGAGGGTGAAGGGGACCTGTTCCAGCCTTCATAAGCACAGTGGAGTAATTTCCAATTCTGGTGTCTCACAGCAAGGCTCTTTCTTTTTGTGGTGCTCCAGGATGGTCAGTGTGTGCTGCTGGCAGCGAGCCCCTGATCCTCTCCTTGCAGATGTTGCAACCAGCTCTGAGCCCAGCCTGGACAAGTGGAAAAAGCCCTACCCATCTTCAGCTTCTATTTCTGCAGAAGGGGAACTTTTCTTTCCATCTTCCCTGCCTGCCATGCCATCCAGGAAAACAAAAAGGCACTGCTAATATCTGCTCTTTTCTCCTCCTACATGCAGGCTCTTTCTCGGCTCCCTATTAAACCCCTTCCCACGCAGCGGCGTAGGCAGCTCCTTCGTGTACATCTTGGAGTACAAATTTTTTCCCCCTCCCATCCCTTGGGAGCAACATTTGCAAGAAGTGACTGGTGAGGGTTTATTTTTGTTCTTTGCTAGGACTTTTTGGTTAGCGGGCTCCTGGTCCTCCAAGTGCAGCTCCTCCCCTGTGCTCCGTGTGGCCGGCCTGGATGCTCCTGGAGACACTGTGGGGGTGGGAAGGGATGCAGCAATGGATGGAGAACATTCCAGGTGCTAAGCTGTGCTCAGGTGCATTTACTTCTACCAAGAGGGGTTACTAAGGAAACAAGGAGACAAATTTCTGGGAAAAACACAGACATTCGTAATGAGCAACAAGCGCTACACACGTCATTCAGCTTGGATAGTTGGGGTCTGTTCTTTGGTCCCCTGTAATAGAAAAGTGTCTGATTTTTGAACCTGTCTTCACTCCCTTGTCCCCAGCTTGTTCCTGGGGCAGTTGCAGGGTGCTGAGCCTCCACCATGGAACACATAAGCTCTGAGTCACTTCTGCTTCTGGCAAAGTGAACGGGAGAACCCATCTGGGCTCGTTCCATCCTGGAAAACTTGCCATGTTTTGCAATTTGCACTTGGGTTGTTTTTTTGGTGTTTTGTTTTTTTTTTGTTTCTCCTCCAATTGGAGCAGGCTGGCTTCTCCTGAAACTGGCATGGCTTTTTGTTGCAACAGGAAAAAACCCCATCAAAATAAATTTCGCTGGAAAGTTTAATCCGAGAGAGAGTCAAAGCTGAACAAAGATGCTGCTGTGCAGGGAGCTCTGCAGAAGATGCTCAGCTGTTTCCCACAGCCCCATTCAAGCCTCAGTTGTTGCCAATTATCAGGTTATGTGTACCTTGCATTGTTCCTGAGGCTTTTATGGAGGAAAAGGTTCAGCAGGAAATTGCCTGAAGGGTACAAACTAAAGGCAGAGGCACTGGAAGAGGTTGGACTCGCTGTTCTGGTCTCCCCCTGCACAGCTCAGGGGATGTGAGGCTGGTTTTGTGGTGCTGGGCTCAGACTGTGCAGGCAGGACTGGAGAGCAGAAACCTGCAACTCCCCCAAGACTTGCCAGTCAATGGAAACTAGTGATTTACTGTAGCAGAAATAGCAATTATCCTTGGAAATGAATCAAGATGATTAATTGCATCACAAGCTGCAATCTCAACAGCACCTACCTCATAACATAAGAACAGAAAGGGTTTTAGATCTGGTGTTACTCTAGAAGGAAGAAAATACATTTTTCAAGTCAAGTAATCGGATCCAAACACTGAAAACAATTCAGGAAATGCTATAAAAGGAAAAGGAATAGGAGCAACATCGTTAAAAAGGAACATTTCAGAAGGATTTATAAGCCCCAAATGAAGTTCTCCAGCACAGAAGCAAAGAAGAATTATTTGTTTTTAAATTTTAATTGTGTTTCCTGACTAGTGTGTTTAGTTTGAGGGGATGTGACACAATTGTGTATTCTCCCACCATTCAGAAAGTGTAATTCAAGTTATCAGAAAGAACACTCGCTCATTGAAAAAAATAATCTAAACTTGCAAACCTGATGGGTTTTGCAATGTGATTAACTTGGTGCCTTCCAAAGTGTTTAACTCAAACAAAGGGAAAGTTCAAAGAGAATGGTTCTGTTTATTTTACTATATAATTTTTTTCCTGTGAACACAGAAAATTACAAGTGACAGTTTATGTGGTTTTTGATAGATTTACAATGGCATTCGATTGTACCGAGGCCATACTGAAGACACATTTCTTTTAGGCTTTGCTATCAAGAAATTTAAAGTACCAGTTCATTGGAAATTAATACCAGAACAAAGGAAGGGAAAAGTTTGTTGTTCTTCCACATTAGCTATTCTTGCTAACCCTTGTCTGCAAATGGCAGTGGGCATGGGGAGGAAGTGGAGAGACTTGTAGCAACATATTTATTTTGCAGCAGGGAAGGGCAGTGTGGAATTTGTTTTATCTGTGTGGGAGGGTTTGTATTGTAACCAGTGACAAATATCTCTTGTCCAGCTCTGATGGCTTCTAGTGATAGAAAAGGTGTGCATGAAGCAGATCAGCTTCTTCTAGAGGGATCAGTGCTTTTCCTATGGAAATAACAGATTTTCCCCAGGCACTGAAGTGCTGCTGCATCCAACCAGATCCACAGGGCTGATCCAGAGCAGAAATCCGTGGAAAAATCCCCAGGGCAGCTGCAGCTTTGCTTACTCTTGAGAGGAATAAACTGCTTTACACAACTGTATTTACCCAAGGGTTGCACTACTTCAGGGCTCTGTTTCAAACAGAGAATTGCCAAGGCAGGTCCCCAGGGGAGGTGATGAGGTTCCCCCTCCTGGGAAATCAGAGGTGCCCATGGCACACTGACAGCTGAGTTTGTCCTCACTGTGCTTTTGGGACAGTGCTGGTACCAAGGACAAAAGGGAAAACAAAGGAAGTTTTTTGACTGGAAGTTTCATGGCTTGTTTCAGTACCCTATATACAGACTTTTGGGAGCATTTTTAAATTACCTGAAATGCAGTTGCACACTATTTCCAGCAGTCACAGTCTGACCTGGGGTATCACTATTTTGCACTTTTTAATAATGATGCAAAATCCCTAAAGTGAGGGTTACACTGAATGGTGGTTTGGATTCAATTATTTTGTTTGTCTGGTTTTTGTAATATTATTAATTTTGTGGTGCTGTTTTAAAACCAGAACATTTGAGCCAGCAAGCATGGTCACAGCTTCCAGTTTAGTAGATCTTTCATTACCTATCTGGGAAGGGGAAATAAGGGACAATATTTCTCTAAATATTGCTGCCCAGTACCTGATCTCTGGGCAGGTATTGCTGAGCTGAGCTTGCTCTACTTTGCCACCAGCACAAACCCCTCACAAAGCAGATCTCATGGGTTCACAGGGTGGTCAGGAAGAGCCAGTGATGGAAATATTTTTGGGATGAGCTGGGATTCCCTCTGAGATCACAAATAGCACAGGCACTGTTGCTATTTAAAACAAATTTGACATTGCAGAGCACAAACCCATGCAGCCCTCCTGGCTGTTCCTTACCCAGCTGCAGCTCAGGACTATCAGGATCAAAGCTTTTGTCAATTATAAGGAAGTTCAGACACACAAAGGTGTTTGAGACTAAAATCTCGTTGGAGTTTCCCCAGATCCATTTGCTGATTCTTGTACAGCAAAACCACAGCACAGCTTCAGCCCTATACCGATGGTGACAAAGAATTGCAAAATTCCTGTTTTAGAAACCTACTTCTCCAAATAAATAGTGAGTGGCCCAGGCTTCATCCAAATGATCTGGTTTCTTAAACAGGCCCAGCCCTAAAGCCCTAAACTGAAATGTTTGGTGTGCTTAGAGCATTCCATTAAAAAAAATAAAGAAATAAATTTAAAAATTGGCTTAAAATAAAAAAAAAAAGTGCATGAAGGAAGGGAATTTCTGCCCTAACTTTTAAAAGATATGATTGATTTATTTATTTAAATTTAAAAACATCCTCGGGTATTGTCAGTGCTGAAAGAAGCATTTTTAAACCAAAGCAAAGCTGTTAAGCCTTCAAGAGCTGCTGACAGAGAGAAACCACTGGCAACTGCTTTTCCTCCAGTCTTTAGTGTGAGGGTTTAACTTCAGGCCCCCTGAAGGATGTGTAGATCCCCACTGGCTTCATCTCTGCTCCTGGATCTGCCTCGGGCCACACACCTGATCCTGGTGCACCTGACAGTCTGGATCTGGAGGTACAAACCCAAAACTCCATCAGCTTCTCAAGGCCATTTTGTGGCTATTTCACTTCTCCATGTACTCAGAAGGTCGTTACCCAGCACATTTATTATTTATTTGGATGCTGAAGGGCTGATGGCTGGTGTGTTTACCAGAGACTTGATGTTCAAGCCCATGTCCTGTAGGGAAAGAGCCACTGAAGCATGGGGCTGTTACCCCAAAACAACAGGGGTTGTCTTCATCCAGCACATTTCTCAAAAGGTTTTCCATAAGGCACCACTGAGACTTCAAACCAGGGTTTTCCTGCAGTGGGAAATGTGAGAATGCACTCGAGCATTTGCTCTGCTGCTCGTGGAGACAGCCAGTCCCTGCAGGAAGGGGTCACCACCCCGGAGGGTGCTGGGGAGTGGCAGCACAGGGCTCCCTCTCACTTCCTTCTGCAAAACCTTGTGCTGCTGGCAATTTTAAGGCCAATGCTGGGAATGCTGGCATCAAGCAAATCCTAAAAATTTGCACTCCCCCCAAGCACCTGTGCAAAAAACCCTACAGAACACAGATTATGCCACTCCAGCAGTGGGGCAGCAGGGCACTGTGAGCTTCAGCAATATCAGTGGTGATTTTTATTTTTTTTTTAAACCCTTTAAATATTATACCAAATCACTCAGGAAGAAATTCTTTGTCATTCTTTTTCACTGCTGATAGAATTTCAAAATCAAACTTTGAGGAAAGCACCCAGTTATAGACACTTTCTGGCAAGGAAAAAGCCCAGATCAGATGTGCAAACACCTGAGGTTTATTTGGGCCACTAGAGTTAACAGGAAATGCAACTCTCCTAAAGAAATGACATTTTATTTTTGAACCACTGAGGGATGCTGCATGAACCATAAATGACAAGAAGGCTGTGAGTGTTCAGGAAGGTATTTGGCTTGGGGGGCTGGTTTTTGGGATCCCTGGGTGCATATTCAGAGTGAGTTGGGTCTGAAGCTCCATGGCCAGGTCAGTAGTTTAAGATTGGGACCAAGGCAGGAGCAGCCACGTTTCCTCCTATTTCAGGTCACTGAGTTTATGTACCCAAGCTCCAAATCAGCCCAAGTTGACTTGAAACGCTGCCAGTCCAGCCTAAGATTTGCAAGTCTAAGTCGAACCAGGAAATCTCCTCTTGATTAAAGTCTGGGGAGGGGGAGAGGACAGGATCTCTGTGTTTTATGAGCTTCAACAATTCTATCTGCAGTGAGTTTTGCATTCAAAAGGCACACTTTAAAAAAGGTAAAGGTTTGCAAAGCACAGCCACATTTAATTTCTACCTAAATTTCTACCTACCATTCCATTTCTACCCCAACCTTGCTGGTTTGCATTAAGACATCTGAGAATGTGCAAATCCCTTTATCAAACTTTTTCCACGAACCCCCTCCTTTTTCCATGAAAAATCTCCTGGCAAACCACCCCAAAGGCACTGATGCCAAATGCAATTGAGCTGTGGTCATCTGGGGACAAGTCTGCCATGTTGGCATTGGGCGGGGCTGGTTCCTGTGTCGGGGACATCACCATCACCCCCAGCTGGGATGGAAGCCCAAAACCCAGGGATGCCTGTCAGGGACAGAGGTGTGACTGTGACAAGTTTGGAGTTGCACAGAGCTGGTTTGGCAGGGCTCAGACACGAAGGTCAGGGAGAAAGGGAATGTGGGGTCAGTTGTGCACGGGGTGCTCGTGGCTGGGAGCAGCAATGTTTGATCTGGGACCTCTCCCAGATGGAACCCTTGGCACTCAGGGACACAAACACAGCCTGGCCCACAGCGTGTCTGTTGCCAGCAGGGTTTCTCCTACCCTCTCCAAAATAACCCCCTTTGGGGCTGGGCTGAAGGGCAAATGTGTGAGGCTGAATCTGCCTGGCTTGGCAGCAGCATTGGTGGCATGAGCTGGGGAAAAATCCAACACAATTTGGGTCCCTCAGCTGAAGCATCTCTCATCTATGTGGAAATGCTGAGCTGGCACAAGGCAAAGTTTCTTTCTTTAAAGCCCAGTCCTGGTTTGTGCAGTTTAATGTTTTCCTCAGATATCTTTTTAATTATTTATTTCCACTCTCTAAAGACTCTTGGCTCTTTAACATTTTTTAATGGTATTTTCTGAGCATGTTCTCAAATTAAATGTTGCTGAAAGCTGCCTTGCTAAAGAGGACAGGGGCTTGCAGAGCACTTGGGCCTGATTCAGCAAAAGCACTTGATTATCTTCAGTTTAATTCTACAAAGTAGCTAAGCACATGCCTACAGCAAGGTATGTCCTTAAGTCCACCTCTGCCCAGCAAAGCGTTTAAACACATGCTTTGCTTTAACCAGAGACAAGGGAGTTGGAGCATATGCTTAAATATTCCTCAAACCTGGAACCTGAGCAGCTCTGGCAGATGATTACCCTCCTGCCTTTGTAGAACCGGTGGATCTGTCACACTGCTAGAAACATTGAAAAAACCAAACACCTTATAATATGCTATTTCTGGTAAAAGCAGGAGCAGCTCCTCCCCAGTCTGGGGCAGGAGGGACTTTTGTCAGGGCAGGGAAGGGGGCGTTGCTCTGCAGTGAGTGAAGCTTTGTGGCTGTGCTGTTGTGCTCTATATTTGGATGCTGTTGTAGAGGCACAGTGCAGGTCCCTACCTGAAGCCTGTGGGTGTTGTTGAAATACAGATAATAAATGGCTCATGTGATTTGACAGAAGCCATTTTGCTGAGTACACCCAAGGCCTGTTGCCTTTGCTGGGTGTGCTGGCTGTGATGGGGGTTCTCCAACACCCCTCCTGCTCTAAGGCTTCAAGTGCGTTGGTGTATTTAAGACTGAACCTCACTGAAGGGAAAGCTCAGGCTGGAGATGTTCAGGGTAGGGTTTGGTGCTTTGTCCATAGTCAGCAGGGTGGTCTGATGCTGAGTTTAGCAAAAACAGGCAGGCTGGGATCAGCAGGGCTTCCCCCAGGATCACCTGTTTGGTTCATCTGCTGAGTTTCTCTGAAACCTGGGAGATTGACAGCCCTTGGATTCTGAAATCAAATTATCCTGGAAAGCAGAAAAGCTCCAATCTTGGAGCCAGAACACAGTATTTTCTGGGACTCAGCAACTGCCTTAAATCACAGCTTCTCTGATCCAAATTTGGAAAAAGTTCCATTCAGATTTTTGACCCAGAGCTGCACCGTGATGCCATCATCCCATAGCTGCCACAAACACAGGACCAGTGGCCAGAAGGGGTGGCCCCATCCTGTGTGTTGCTGCCTGCCCCATGTGAGCAGGCACACATCAGCTCTGGGTAAATAAGGACTTTCCTTCTGTATCCAAAATTTAAAAAAATCTCTTTAAGAACACTGAGACCAACACCAATGGTCCCAAGTGTTTTCCCCACTGCTCTCTGTGGTGTGACAGCATTGCAAGGATCAGGATCCAGGTGAGCACTGGGGGTGCTGCCTCCCATCCTGCACTCAGAAACCAAAGGAATGATGAAATACAGCTGTTACAGCAGCACTTTAGGTTCATTTGCTGGTGATTTGGGTAAAAGTTTCATTTTCCAACATAAGGAGCCTCCTTGCTCCCACTAATAAAACCAGCTGCTGATCACATAGTTCCAGCACCAGGGGAAGGACTGGGAAAGAAAAGCAAATGGATAAAAAAAATTGGTGTCTGTTTTCAGATGGGGATGATCCAAATACCACAGGAAAGGCCAGATCTATTCCCAGCTGTCCAGCCGAAGCTCATCCTTTGGATGGGACAAAGCAAAAAGTCTGGATCCAGAGAGTTCTTGAGGTTTTTTTCAGGTATCCACCCTGGTTGAAGATGCAGCTTCCTCCTTGCCTGTCTGATCCCTCTCTGTATGCCTTGCAAAGCTCACTCAGTATAGACTCTCTGCTTGCTTTCACCAAGGCATAGGGGGCATTTAACAAATCTTCCCTTTTTTTTCAGAATATATCCCTTCCCTGCAAAGCTCTTGGCTATTCCTATCTTCTTAAAAAGCCTAAAAAAAAAAAAAAAAGTTGTTTGTGGTGCTAATGGTATGGAATGAGCTAAAGCTTTATGCCATTTTTAGCACTTTTGGAACAGAGAGAATTGAAGGATCTGAAAATATATGCTTAATCGCCCCCAGGAAAGACTGCCATAATATTTTGGGTTGCATAAGCAAACTAAATTGGAAATCTGGAATCTATTCAAGACCTTTTGATCAGGGAGCTTTGCAAGTGCAGAAAAGTAAAAACACAGACAGATGGGGATTAGAGTTGAGCATCAGGAGAATAATTTCCTCTTTTAATTTCAGTTCCGCCAACATATAAAAAGCATTAACAATCCAGTTACGTAACGTGCGTCAGAGCCTGGCTGGACAGGGCAGGAATTCTCGCTGTAATTAAGTCATTACCCAGCCCACGTTTGCTCCATGGAGGTGGGAGTCTCTCTGCACCAGGGAAAGACACCCCCCTCGCCCCCCCTTCCTTCAAAAATCTGAGCAAATGTCCTGGCCCAAATTAGAAGCAGTTATCGAGGCTAATAGGAGCTGCAGGGGGTTCAGGGAAAATTGAAGCCTGCTCAGAGATACTGCTGGGCTCACAAAATCCAATTGACAATCACTTGCAAACCCCAATCCACTCTATTTCTCTCTATCTTTGTCCCTAAATCAGCTTCAGTGGGAGAAGAGAGATCAGGCTGAAGAGCAAGAGGAGATATTTTTGCTGATTGTTTGATGTTGGGAACAATAGTGCATTATACACTTCTTGTTCTAATAGTGGGATCTTTGAGAGAAGGTACTACAGCATCCGAAGGCTGGCAAGAGTCCTGCAAATTTGAGGCTGCAAAGGCTGGCAGATTGGATTAGGTTTCTGTTCTTGCCTGTTTTCCTCTGCTTAGGGCATATTTTTGTGCACAGTGGTTGATGAAGAGTGATGCAAAAAAAGCACTAAGAGGATGGTCTAAATAGAACCACTTATATTTCAGGATCAACTCACTGGACACGGCTTCTGGACCGATTTTGAAGAGTGTCTGATACCCCTGAACATCCATATTAAGAACTATTTGCCTACTGAGATCAGCTCCCTAGACTGCTGATGTCTGCAGTTTTTAGATAAAAGTCACTCCTTCCAGGTAGCTAGTTTGGTTTTTTTTTTTTTTTTGAGATGTTTTTGAGAATTTCTGCATGCAGATTTAACTGCAGTTACTTTTGCTTGCCTTCACTCTTCACTTCACTCAAATGAACTTAGATGGGAGTAGGAGTGAGATTTCATGGACTGGGTCTGCTTTTCTTAATTTCAATTAATATGGCATATAGGAAGAGATCTGTATTTTTGGCATTGCTTTATGATACTCTGCATGAGTTCAGAGGAGTCTCCAGGCAGTCTCTGCAGCAGGAGTAGAGCTGTCCCGGGAGCTTTCCTCCAACCCTGAGAAACCCCAAATTGGCCAAGACAAGTCCCTGGAGCTCTCCTTCTATGGTCCTCACCCCAACCCCTTGGGGAAAGGTATGGCACAGAAATCCTGGAAAATCTGCAACAGGGTCTGAGGGCAGGACTTGGGCTGCTGGTGGGTGAGAGGCTGGACATGACCCTAAATGCGCACTGGCAGCCCCAAAAGCCAACCATGTCTTGGGTGCATCACAAGAAGCTTCACCAGCAGGTGAGGAAGGTGACTCTGCTGAATTACTCACCCAAAATACTTTGTCCCTGGGGTCCTCACCATAAAGAGGATGTGGACCTGCTGGAGCAGATCCAGAGGAAGCCACAGAGATGAGCAGGCTGGAGTCCCTCTGCTCTGGGGCCAGACTGGGACAGCTGGATGTGTTCAGAGTGGAAAAGAGAAGGCTCTGGGCAGACCTTAGAGCCCCTTTCAGTGCCAGAGACCTGGAAAGGCACTGTGGACAAGGGCCTGGAGTGGGGAATGACTTCAAACTGACACAGGGAAAGTTTAGTTTAGATATCAGGAAGAAACTTGTCCCTGTGAGGGTGAGGAGGCCCTGGCACAGGTTGCCCAGAGAAGCTGTGGGTGCCCCATCCCTGGAAATATTTCAAGCCAGGTTGGATGAGGCTCTGAGCAACCTGATCCTGTGGAAGGTGTCCCTACCCATGGCAGGGGTTTGGAACTAGATGGTCTTCGAGGTCCCTTCCAATTCAAACCCTTCTGTGTTTCCAGGAGGCTGCACTGGGGTTTGTGGATACACCATCATTTTTCACACTGAATTGCTGAGCAAGTGTGAGCCCAACCATTAATCGGGCCTGGGGACTGTGATTATTTCTGGACCACAAGAAGACCACAACAAGAAGAGTTAATCATTTGTGAGCAGTACTCTGCAGGCTGATGTGCCACAATAAATAAATAAAAATAAGAGAGAAGCATTAAAAAATAGTTGTACACATGACTGGCACATCATTTCCATTCAAATGGGTTATACTGTAGGTGCAGATGAGATCATAGGCTGCTATTTAAGGAGGAAACCTCTACTTACATAAATGTCTGATTATGCAATTGTCATGGAAACCACAGATGACAAAGATGTATTAGATTAGCTTGTCCATTCCCTCGGAGCACAGGATTGTTCCTTGTGGTTTATTTTTCACTCAAGATTTTAAGAGCTGATTGGTGGCTGCTGGGTGCTGAGCTTGAGAAGAAATGATTTATAGTATGAGCTGAGCTGCCCCTTTTACAAAGGCGATTTTCTCTGGAAACTCGGGAATAGAAGTGCTTAAAGTCACCGGTCGCGTCCAACGATCCTCACACCAGAGTCTAGCTCACCCTTGTACTTGGGTGCTTGGAGTATTCTGGCTTCCATTCCTTAAAATACAGGCCTGAGTCTTAGAGACTTTACCATTCTGCCTGATCTTTCTTTAGTTTTCATCCCCTGACTCTGTTGTCTTTCCAAATAATACTCCATTTTCTCTGGTTTTGTGCTCTGCCAGTGTGTCCCTCATGGTTGCTGCTTAGCCAAGCTATACAAATTTAGCTGCTCTTAATCTTTGCTCATAGGTCAGTCTTTTGAGCCATGCTCATTTTTGCTACTGCACAGGGAAATCGACAGAGATTAGTATTTTAATCTTCTTTCCCTGTTTAAAGAAACCCCAGGACACACATTGAATGGTTTTCCTGTGACTTGAAATTAAAATGTTTAAAAGTAAGTGTATTCATATCTCTTTTTCTCAACTTTCACCTTCAGTTTCTCTCAGTCATTGATTTGGCTGCTCTTCTGCCTTAGAAATGGTGCTTTTTTGAGAAATTTGAACTTCAGTTTAGTTTCTTATCATGAATGGAGTGATGTGGTTATGTCATGAGATAGATGGTTTAGTCTCACCCATGTTCATTCAGCAGAATTAACCTGAACTGGTTTTAAACCAAACCCTCCCACGAGATTTGGGAGGATGCATAGCAAGACAAAGACAAAAAGATTAATGCTAAACACCAGTGATATTTATCCTCATTTTGGTCAACTGGTCTCTCTTTGATTGTGTTTTCTGCTTGCTCACAACGTGTTTGATTGCTGTTATTTTCCTTAAAGGTGGTCTCCTTGTTCTCTCTTAATCCCAGTAGTCGCTGAACTCAATTCCTGCTCCCCTCATGACCAATTCAGATAATGATAAACAATTATAATGGGTATTTCTTGTTCCTTAGGATTTCCTAAGATTTTTTGTTCTTGTTCCTATTGAGGCCCATGCTTAAAGAGTTTAAAGCAGTAAGTGATTTTTATGTGTAGCGGGACTTCAGCCAGGATCACAGGACAAATTAAATTCAGGCTCCATCAGATCCCAGGAAAGAAACAGCCTGGAGAGCTGGGCCCTCTCCTCTGACAAGGGGTCCCAGAACCAACCTGTACCTGATCATGAACCATGGATGCCAACAGGGAAACTGCTGCTGCAGAGCACAGGGAGAAGCTGATACCTGATTAGCACAAATCCAGAATACGAAACAGCTTCTCTCTGAACCATTGCATCAGGCTTGCAAGCTAAGTCTGGTCTCGCTGCAGTAATTTGAAAAACTCCAAGTGTGGGCACGGTTCTCACTGCCAGCCCTGCCAAGCACCTCAGCAGTGACTTACAACACCTTCCCTATCTCGCTCTAGGGCTATTTTAGCCAGGGCTGTCAGTGGAACTGAATTGTTCCATTATGTGGTGGCTTTGCAATGTGGAAAAGTGTTCAGGAGGGACCACTCTCTAAATCAGAGGAGAGTGACTCAGTCTCCAGTGCCAATTCAGTCATTGATTTTTATTTATTATTTTATTTTATTTTTTTTCCTGAGGTAGCTGATACAGAGAGCAATTACAGTGGTGATTTTTCAGTGCAGTGGATCTCAATTGACTGTGCCGTGGAGGGGTCTGTGCTTATTTCACACCAAACCCCACTGCACAGCAGTGCTTTCCAGGCATTGCTGAACTGAGACAGATTTGACCCTAGAGATGAAAATTTGAATTGCAATGTCTCACCCTGGATATCCTTCCATCAGAGAGAAGACAGTGAAGCACAGTGCTTGTGGGATGATTTAGAAGACAAAAGCTCCAACTACTCATTTTAAATCACAGCAATTGGACTATGCACAGCCAAGCCAACTGGTTTTGAAGCAGGTCAGATGAGTTCCAACCTCCTCCTCAAGTATTTAAGGGAAGTCCTTAACAAGAACCTGCTTTCTTGCACTTCTTAAAAGAACAAGTTACCCAAGGGAGAACTCGCTGGTTCCCCTCCCCATTTTTTTCACAGCAGATGCCCAAGCTGCTGCTGTCCTGTGTCCCACAAACAGACACATTTCCACAGGAATGATCCCTGAATTTCATCTAAGAGCCTCTGGGAGCCTTCTAAATAATTTCAGCATGAGCTGTCTCTAGGAAGTTAAAATCAAAGGCACAAGGACGAGCATATTTAATAAGATGGAAATGGCAAAATGAGAACCACATTGAAGGATTTGGGACTTTTCTCCCTGTATGGATTCCAAAAGGGGTCATGGGTTTGCAGTGCTCTGGCAAGCAGAGAGATGCTGTGCATTCAGCACAGGCAGTAATTACATCTCCTCTTTCTAAATTATGTTATCAGGAAACATCTACATTGTTCGTATGGGTCTAGATTATGCTCTGAGAATAGAATGTTCCCTGCATAAAGAGCACGGCTGGAGTAAATCAATGAGGATGCACTCAGAAACATCAATTAAAGGTAATACAAGTCTTTAGTGTGGTATCAGGGAGGGAGCAGAGGTTGAAATTCTGATTTTCCCAACTGTGCCTTCCTCTCTAGGAAAGCGACAAAGCAAAACTACTCAGAAATTCATAAGGTTTAAAAATAAAATACTTGTCTCCTCTCATCCTCATCTTTACTCAGGTTTTTATTCAGTGCTGGTTCCCAGCATAGGAGATGAGTGTAATGTTTTTCTTCAGATGGCGAAGTTCAGCTGGTTAAGGAGCTGTCTTTCTTCAAGTGTCACGGGTTGAGTACCTTGGGTTTGAGGTACACGCTTTGGGACACCTGAAATCTGATTGCCTGAGGTGCCAAGGGCCCATCAGTGATCCAGTGGAAGTCAAGAAAATCAGGTTCTGGGCTTCTTCAGAGCAGCACCTAGAAATTCAGATTTTCAAAGTTAACAGTGATGTTCAAATACAAAATAACAGCAAATCTGTGATAGAGGTGGGAAAAAAAATCTAGACTGTTTTACCTGTCAAGTAAGTAATACCTGGAGCTCATCTGCAGAGGGGTGAGTAATCTGGCCACCTTTGGACATCTTTAGTAAGGGACATGGACGTAAACGTTGTCACCACATTGTCCGCCGGTCCCAAATATTTCCTGTTATTGAGGCAAATGAGAAATTAATGTGAATTGTCCTTCAGCCTATTAATTCCGCATCCCCTTTGCAGACATTAATTCAAATCCAAAATCTGAGCCTGGGTTTGAGCCTCCCCTGTTCTCCACGCAGTTTGTGCACAGGGTTCCTGCTCAGGCACATTTGTTACCTACGTGACACTCATCCATCATCGAGATTGTAATTGTGAGGGGTGGAAAATTTTCTGCTCGCTACTCAGAAGGAAAAAGGACCTTTCAAAGAATTTATAAGCTTCTTCAGCTGAGTTAATTATTCAGGAAAGGGTATTTTTCACTGCAAGGAGCACAGGCGAGCAGATTCCATTCATAGCTCAAATGCTAAACGACTTTAGCACCTTTGGTTTTAGTGGCTTATTTTATTAATATTAAGATGGTGGAGCGGGGATGGCGGGGGGGTGTTGGTGTTTTGGGTCTTTTTTTCCCTTTAATGCTTTTTCCCGTTGGGCAGAAAGCTGCTCCCTTTTCGTCACAGCCTGGATAATGAATTGCAGTGTACAAAGCCGGTCATACAATACGCAGCAGCGGCAGCGCGGAGCAAGAATCTTTGGGAAGAGTTTCCATAGAAACATTGACGTCCTCCTGGTGAACAGGACACTGAGTTCCTTCAATGGGAGGTATGGGGTTTTAAAGGAGCAGTGAGATGGCGAGAAGCCAAGCCAGCAGAGCTATGACTCTGCATCTCCCAGCAGAATAGGGGGCTGGAGCCGGTGGGAGGGGAAGAAAAAAAAAATAAATTACCCAATTACCCTCACATTATCAAAACGTCAGCTTTGATGGTTGCTGCTTGAACGGTACTGTACAGAGCCTGGTAAATAATTAAACTGCTGACCGCACTGTGTGTGAGAGCCAGCAGCCAAAAATCATAAATACTCAAGGCTGTGAACTAGCAGCTTCTAAAAAATCTTGTCAGATTTTGCCACAGACTTCATCCCCAGAAGCCTTAAATTCAGCACAACTCGGCATGACGCAGGCAGGCACAAACCTCCTGGGGACGAGCAAGGTTGCACTCTTCGATGTGCACCCTCCCCTTCCCTGCTTGTCTTGGAATGAGACAAGTGTTTTGCTAATGTTCCAGCTCTGTGTTTTAAATAGCCCTGTGTCTACCCAGCTAAATAGTGGCAGAGTAGCCCTGTCTGGAAGAAGGCTGTTTCTAGAAGGAAAACAGTCAGAGGAAATGTTTTTGCCAGAAACGTTGGAAATCATACAAAACAAAAAGGCAGCATGCAAAAGAATTCGCCGCCGAGCGCTCCCCAGTGTTTTTGTTCAGGCTCACAAAATGCTTTGTTTCACAGCAATTCCCAGGTAGGACTAATGAAGGTGACAGAGTCCCTTCTCAGAAAGCGTGTGACCCACCCCAAGGCCCATCTGACTCAGGTGTTCTGTCCAGAGCCTCCCCCTGGCTGTGGGGTTCTGGCTCTGGAGCGAGCACAACCCAGCCTGAGAAAGTGAGCGGCCACCTGACCCAACAGGGCTGCTCCCAGCCTTCATGGTTTCCTCCAGCTCTGACTCTGAGCTGTATCTCTAGCACAACTCAGATGACTCCCTGGGGTACCTGAATGTATTTCAGCGCCTTATGTGTGTCACTCTCCCAAACAGACTCATAAAATGGCTCGGGCTGGGAGGGACCTTAGCACTCATACAGTTCCAACCCTCTGCCATGGGCAGGGACACCTTCCACCAGACCAGGTTGTTCCAAGCCCCATCCAAGCTGGCCTGGGATACTTCCAGGGATAAGGCAGCCACAGCTTCTCTGGGCAATCCATGCCAGGACATCACCAGCCTCACTGGGAAGAATTTCTTCCTTGTACCTAATTTAACCTGCCCTCTGTCAGCAGTAAAAATACCCAATACCCAATACCCAAACATCTTCTTGGGGTGAGTCACATGAGGTGAGGAACAGCCATTGCAGCTCTTCCTCTATTTCTCTCCAGTGCTGATATCCCAGGGGTGACTCGTGGTTTACCCAGCAAACCCCTGTGGTGTGGGGTTTCCTGTGAGAAGCTGAGCTGGTGGGAAGCTGTGCTCCACCAGGACAACATGGAGCAAGGAGGGAACTTGGCTCCATGCAGGAGCAGGTGCCGTGGTCTTGAACCAGCCTCGTCCTCTCTGCAAGAGAGCTTCTGTTATTCTAAAGTATCTTGCAGGTTTCCACACGTGTTTCTTGTTCAAATCCCTCCAGAGTGATTATTGAGAAACACGAGGCATCCACAACCCCATTACAGTAGAACAGGAGCCCCAGGTACCCTGCACCTTCCACAGTCTGCTCCAGACAGTCTTCAAAGGCCAACCACTGCAGTGTGGCTGCTGACCTTAATCCCTGTCCTTTGCAATGCTCAGAGACTGCAGCTATTTATACTGCTCTTATTGCAATGCTGAAAACTCTGCTGAAAGCTAAATTATTTCAAATCTATATGGGTATGATGCCACTTGAAGTTCTGGTTTATAATTTCATAGCAAATACTTCCATTTATTCAATGGGCTCCAGGTAGGGTGTTTGATACAGGATATGGCATTGATCTATTTGCAGAATGTTTGCAAAAAGATAATTTTGGTTCAACCTGTTCAGCAAGATTCACTGTAGACACAGAAAGACAAAGTCAGTGAGTCAGAGGATCTCAAACAAATGTCTTGTGTTCCAGGGACTTATTCAGATTGTTTCATAGGATGATGGCACGAATTGCTTTGAAGGAAATAGGAAGAGAGGGTAAAACAGATGTCCATCTTCCTGAGGAGTACTTAACTTTTTTCATCCATTTGTCTCAGTGTTTACTTTACCCTGTTTCATGGATGCAGAAGACTTAGCAGTAACGACCCATTTAGAATGAGGGATGTTTTACTTGAGCTCTTTGTCCTTACTTACAACTTAGGGGAATTTGAAGGCTCATTATTCTTTCTTGATTAACATCCCTTTATAAGGTGTTCAGCTAGAATGACAATGAATTTGATTTAAATATCCAGGCAGCCTGAATTTGCATGTGCCAGGAAAAGACTGAAGGCAAACCAGATCCCACACCCACCATGATAAGAGAGGTGGGTCAAGGCAGGGCTGGGGACAATGCCTGGAGCTGATCCAGAGGGGCAAGGACCATGCCCAACCTCTGAGTGACAAACCCACAGCACATGGGACTCAGGTGCTGGCATGAATCTACCTGTGCCTACACAGAGAGTGCTCTTCAGTTCTACTTCTAGATCTACTGAATTAGGAAGAAATCCAGGTAGAGCAGGGGGATGCTCTGGTCTGACTGCAGCTGGCCCCTCTGAGCACCTTGGCATGGTATTTTTGGAAGAGTGAGCAATAAGTGAAATTAGCTACTTGACTGGTATTAAACCAGTGCACGATAGCAGTCCTGAATTTCTCTGAATCAAATCTTATCACAGCACTTCCTTTGCCAGAGGTGCTCTATTCTCTTCCAGATGATCCACAGAGCTCAGTGCTGTGCTGGAGGGTGTTTTTAGGTGAGCCACAGGCCGAGCTGCTTTCGCTCCAGCTGAACAAACCCTCTTTCAAGGACACTTAATGAAGTTGCACTTAAGTCTTATGAAACCTGATGGCCCCTGATAACCCCTTTGGTGCAGTGCTGAACTGGTGGGCACACTCCTCAGTGGAAATGAAGTAATTCCCATTAAGAGCAGATTTATGTGCTGCTGGCAGGACCATGCACCATGCCTGAGGGTCTGCAGCAATGCCTCAGTGATTCTGTACTGGCTCATGCTTGGTGGAGAATTCCTAAAAATGTCTCTGCATGCTGCTTAAAACTTGTGTTTGGCTTAAAACAGAAGACAGGCAGTTCCCTTTTCATATCTGGTAGTCAAGAGCTGCCAAAGATATGTAGATGCTTATATTCAGGCATTTCTGTTCAGAGGAAGCATCAGTGCCCTGCTCACTGGCTGAATGGGGAAAGTCTCCCTCTGCACCTGAGCCTATTCCCTTTGGGTGGATCTTCTGGAAAACTGCAGGAGGAACCACAGCCAGCAAACACTTTGCAAATCCACTACCCAGATGCACTGCTGCTCCTGGACTGGAGCCCGTGCAAACAGCAGGGAAATTGTGTTTCCTGTGATACATCGTTTGAGCTCTCCTTCCAGCAGATCCCGCTTCTTTTTCACATCAGCTCCTCTGCTGAATCTAGGACACGGGAGATGGTCAATCCTGCCTTCTGGGCTCTCCTTCATCAGATTTACAATGGCTTTGTGCTCCAACAGTAATCACAGGCTGCTCCCATTAAATGCCACACTATTGGAAACTCTTTCCAAAGGGCTCCAAGTCTTTGATCATTCCTTGTAATAGCAGAAAACAAAGTATTTCTTTCAACAATGAAAAATTAATTCCAAATTTATCCTTCAAAATGGTGGTGGATTTCTGTGCCTTAGATGTTATATAAGCCCGTTGCAGTGGCCATTTTGAACATCTACATTTCCCATAAACAGCTGAAATTTCCAAGGTGAGGATCCCATCGTTGCAAACACTGCCTTGGAGAGTGAGAGCATGTGCTGAAGAACAACAAATAGGAATAACAGATTTTTTTAAAGATGGGAATTGGATACCAAAAATTAAGCATGGCCATAACACTTACAGCCATCTAGTGGGCAATTTTTTTTTAAATAAAAATAATATTGATATTCAGTTTTGATAGTAAAATACTTGTAAGTGAAAGAGGTCTAGCACATAACCTCGGGAGCAGCTTTCACTGTTTTGTTGTTGTTGGTTTTTTAACCTATTTTTCAGGAACACATAAAATCTCAAATATTTTCCTTTTTGTATTGTAGTCTACAAATATTAGGAAAATTAGATCTCATCTGGTGCTGCTGTTTTAATGAAGGGCTTGCTGAGAGTATCCAACGAGGTGTGTTATTGCTCACACTGCAGCTGAAGGGACAGGACTGAATTTTTTAACAGAGATTTCCTTTCTCCAACTGGTTCATTAAACTTTAAAGTTAGATATATGACAACACAAGCTTTAAGTTAAGTAGTTGGCAACAAATCAACAAGCTTCACAGAGTGATTAAGGATTTCTTTCTGCAGATGCTTTGTACATGTTCTTTTGGCTCTTGATGTCATCCATCATTTCAGGAGCTCCTCGGGCTTCACAGGGTATTTCATGTCGATAGGATCTCTAGTGAATTTTTACTGAAAAAGCAAATTGGAAAGTAAGCATTTCATCTGAATCTTTGCATATCAAAAGGAAGAAGAAGTACATGCTTTCATTTATCTTACGTTTATATAGAGCATATGGGCTGAAACACTGAACTTCAGATCCGAATTCCAAAAACTCCAAAGCATTTTGATTTAGCCCATAATAAAATCTGCACTGGGATTTCATAACAATGCTTTTTAATCCACCTCCAAGGAGGGACAAGATTCTCTGCGAGAGGGTTTTGCTCTGTTAGAAGGTTTTTTAGTTGTTTTTTTTCTTTCCTTCCAACTTAGTCATCTGCATTCAAGATTTTAAATACGTATTTACAGAACAAACAAACCTTCTCAGAATAATTTCCGCAGGCTTTTGATCGCATGCCTCGGAGTGGAAGAACAGGCTATAGGATCTCTTAAGTCCACGACAAGAAATAACTGGCTGTGAATTTTGGAAATCCTCTCTGGCATGTGTTCAAGCCGGTATTAATGCAAACCACCCCATGCCAATCTCCTGACTCACCCCAAATGGCAGTTCCTGACACTCATCCCACTGCTGGCCTTCCCTGGGAAGAAAACAAAGCAGCTCCTCCCTTCCTTCCTGAAACCTCACGTGCCCCAGCTGCTGGACAGGGGCATCCTCTGTGCCTCCAAGGGTTTCACCTGGGGAGGGAGGCTGTGCCAGCGGATCTTGAAGGGGTGTTTGCAGCAGTAAAACTGGTCTCAGCTCCCCAGTCCCTGGGCACACAGTGTCCTTCAGCCAGTCCTGGTGGTTTCACGTTCGGGGCATGAAAACCTCTTTGCAGCAAGCATGTCAAATTCTCCTTGTGCCTCTGGTGCAAATCTCTTTGAAGACAGATATATGTCAACTATAGCATCATGTTGCTTCTAAATTCTATATATATTTATAGGATTTGATGGTCTTTTCCAGCTCAAGATACTCTATGATTCTATGGTATTTGTGTATTTATATATCATTTACATAGTGTATAAATACCCAAGTAACCATTATCCAGATGCAGGCAGCATTTGCAAACGAAAATGCTGTTTAAAACCACAGTCCTGCAAATTCTTGTGTGTTGGAGGAAATCTCATCCCACACTTGTTTGTGCCAGTTCCAGGAGGTTTTTTATTCCTTGTCCTGCAGGCGAGATGTGAGGAGCGAAGGGCAGAGGCTATGCTGCTCTAACTATGAATTTCTTGACCTCTGACAGTTTTAGTTTTTTTAATCACAGCCTTTTCTAAGAACAGGCTGTGCAGTATAACTTGCCATATAAAATCCTGGATAGATATGGAGCTGGATTTGTGATGCAGTTACTGGTATTTCATTAACCTTTATCTTGACAAGTGGAAATAACACGCAGTGATTCAGGGGAAATTTTTCACTTGCAGAGAAAAATGGTGCCAAAAGAAAGCAAGTGGGCTACAAATTAATAAATACAAACCTCAGTAGCAGGAATCAACTTCCAGCTGGACTTGGCCACTGTTCTGTGTTTTGGATGCATCAGGGCTGTTGAGATGATGCTCTGTGGGGCAGGAGAGAGCCACATCTCAGGAGCCCATGGGTGACCTCAGCCAGCCTCAGGGCCAGGGTGGCCCCCCTCCAGGCTCCCTCCTCATATTTATTTTGTCCCAGATGAAGACCTGGGCCTCAAGGATTGTCCATCCCACCATGGGCTGTGGCCTCTCCATGCTGTGTTGTTTCTTCAGCCTTGTGGTTCCACTGGGATCAGCTGCTGAAAGGCTTTTGCTCTGCAAAAAGGCTGCTCAGACTCCTGGTCCTGTTGATGTGGATATGCAACCACCAGCTCTCCAAAACCCTAGGGAGAACCTTTTTTAGGAGGAGCAAAATACAACCTCCCTACAACTGCAGCCTCAATGGTGGCCAGCAGAGTACCCTGGAGGAGAGCTGGTGAGCAATAAGGAGAACCAATGTTTTTCCAAGTGAAAACCAGCCTGAGTCACCTCTATTTTGTTTCTTTTACTGTTATTTGTATTGCTGTGATGCCAGACAGCAGATCTCAGTTACTGAGTCCAGCATTTTATCACCATATAACAGGACAAAGTGCCCACTGAAATGCTTCCAGACTAAATCAGTAGGAGGCAAAAAAGAAAAGGCAAAGTCACTTGCTCATCGCTGCCCTATAATTCAGGACTGCCCTACTCCTCACTAACCACCTTCACGCACCCATGGGGGCATTTTTTCCTGCTGGCCTTGCCTTGCTCTAAGCTGAGGTTTATAAATAATCAATAGCATTTGTTTTCCAAATAAAAGGTCTGCTTGGTGCACCTATTCCAGGACCTGTCATGCTACAGGGGGAGCACTTGCTGCCATCAGGGGCTGCTCAGATCTGAAGCTTTTTCTCGAGATACTGATCTGAGGCATCAGGAGAAGAAAACCCAGAGTGGTGACCCCACGCCATTCGCTCTGGCCGTGCCATCCTCCAGTGAGCAGCACAGTCCAGTACAATCAGTTCCTCTGTTAGATGAAGTCAGATCTATTCCTGGCCAGAGATGCCATGGAAAATGTCTCTCTGGAGCTGGTATCTCACAGGGATAATGTCTCTCTCAAGCCAATGTCTAGCACAGGATAAGCTTCCTACTGCTTGAGACACATCAGCC
Organism: Phainopepla nitens; assembly: GCA_013400175.1. Classification (NCBI taxonomy): domain Eukaryota; kingdom Metazoa; phylum Chordata; class Aves; order Passeriformes; family Bombycillidae; genus Phainopepla; species Phainopepla nitens. The sequence continues at coordinate 88,602 of VXBQ01000212.1, read as the reverse complement.
TCTCAAGGTCTTTGCAACACCGTGAGTGCTGCTGATGCTGGGAGCAGTCATACCCACCACTGCATCTGCCAAGCAGAAGAGAGTTCAACAAAATATCAGGGCCTGGATCCATGCATCAACTGAAGCAGAATAATTCCCAGATCCAGAGAGAAAAGCACAAACAAAGAGAACCTAGATGTCAAAGAGACAAAAGCTGGCTGGGAGATCAATGCAGAAAAGCTCTGCCCAAGGTCTGAGGTTTACAAGAGCTGAGTGGGATGGGACTTGGCATAGATAGAAGCTATTAGGAACAGCAGAGAAGAACAGAATATGGAGATAGTGAGAGGGAAAACAGCTGGAAGAGGAGGCTGGGAGGAAAGCAGGTAAAGGGGTGTAAATTTTGGCTTGTGTGTACCAGTACATCAGCTACAAGCCTGCAGGATGTGGTCTAGCATGGGTTCCAGAGGATCCCTGCAGGAAGCAAAGCTGCTCAGCTGCTCTAGCAGGACAGAAGTGGTGGTGATGCTGAGAATGGGCACTCCTGCCCATCCTGCTGCTCCAAGGCTTTGTCCTGGCCCAAGAATTGGAGGCAGTTTCTCTGGCTTTCTTTTAGGTCGTTTGGTGGAGGGTTTGTTTGTTTGATTTGACTTTTCTTTTTATTATTGTTGCTGTTTTGAGGCGGGTTTGGTGTTTTGTCTTTTTTTTTAAGGTAGATTCCAGATGGGTTCTGCAGTGGCAGCTCTAACTCCTGCCCCAAGCTTCCTGGGCTCTCCAAACACTCCAGTGTTTGCTGAGAATGACCCTAAAACTTAACTGAGCCTGTGCCAAGTGCCACCTCTGTGACAGTGACTTGGGCTCACCATGACAGAGGTGTTGGTGAATCTCTGCTGGTCTGACCCCCCATGGCTGGGGTATCCCAGGCTACCATCACCACCCAGGACCAGCCTCCACCACCCAACAGCAGCACAGCACGTGGGCAGAGGGGTGAGGGGCTTTTTTTGCACTGATCTCAGCTCACATCTCAGCTTGGGAAGACATGCCTAGCATTCTGGTCAGCGATGACTGACTCTTGAAGTAAATAATCAGCCATTCTGGAGGGCTGTGCCTATGTATTAGGAAAATTATTGCTTTCTTCCAGCCTCAGCTGTGTAAAAATGCATTGCTTCTCTTTATGAGAAATTCTTATCTCCATCTGTCAGTCATCTTGTCTCAGTGGGGGAAAAAATCCCCAAGCCCTGTCATATCAGAAAATGAGAAAATTATCAATATCTAGAGTGTATGTGAAAAATAGGAGCTCTTTCTCCATTTGGGAGAATGAATCTTGGTTGTAATGTCTTATAAATGCTAGCAGCTTCTCAGACATTCAAAAATGTTAATGATCCTGAAGTACCAAAATAGCTCGTCTTGGAGTTCTCCATATTAAAAACATTGTCTCGCCCTCTGCAGCCATCTCCAAGTCTCTCAGAGCTGAGTGGTCCTACACATGGCTTTATGCATTCAGGAAGCAGAGGCAGGATTAGTACATTCATGCAAACACAACGGGCTCTGATGATTGCCTGCGTATCAAGAGTCAGGATCCAGCTCTGGTGCCTGACATCAGCTTAATAAATACTATCAGCTTCTGCCAAGAGTAGGAATAGAAAATATCTGCCAATAGCTGTAGTTTTGAATAGGAATCCTTGAGTAAAGGAAATCTCTCTTCTTCAGATTTCCACTGGCCTCGTTACGCTGCCCTGGGGAGAGAGGAGGGACCACAGAGGTGCCAGCCCCAATGCTACAGCTGGGCTATGAGGGGGTCCCATCAGTCCCAGGGATGATAGCCCACCCCTCCCCATCACAGGGGTGTCTGAGCCAGCCTGGCTCCTTCTTCCCTGAAGAGCAGCCACTGACTCCACCTGCTGCCCCTGCAGGGGGAAGGTGAGTGTTGAGGTGAGTGGGCTCAGCCTCCCGTTCTCCCCTCCTACAGCCACACATGCATACCTGGGCTGCCCAGGGTCTTGTGCTGTTGTTGCTGCCTTCAAGAGTTGATTTTGGCATCAGCCCCCGCCATGGGAAACCTGCAAGCATCTCCTTCTCCCTCAGGCTATCTCGAGCTCCAGCAGAGCCCCAGCTCCTGTGGCTGCACACAGCTCTGTCCCACTGCTTTGGGTTGTCACTCATGAACATGTTCCTTCAGATGCTCCAGGGCAGCCTGAAGCAGCCAAGGCTGCCACATGCCACCACATCCTTAGGCATGCAGAAAAGTGGTTTAATTCAGATCCAAGCTTTATTAAGGTTACCTGGAACCACAGGTTTGAGTCCTGGCTCCACTGAAGCTGGCTGGGGGCTTGAGTGGAAGGACGTGGCAGAACTCGCTACTTCTCCAGGCACTCCTGTGGTAGGACTCACAATTACATCTGAATCTGTTCTGCTATTTTCCTTTTCAAATATCTGTCCTTTTGCTTTCATGAGTCATCAACTGTTTTATTTCCCTACCAGATTAGATTATTCCTCTCAGTGTAGCTTTGAGCTTTTGCAGCTGAATGGGACCCGGGAGACCTGAGCACGCAGCATCGGGAGGGAGGACACAGTAGAACACAAAAAGGGCAGCTGGTGCTCAGCAGACACCACAAGTCACTTAAAATGTCTTTTGTTTCTTAGCTATTGTTTGGTTAAATGTGGTACCTGCAGCCTGAACAACAGGCAGAGGCAGAGTATTGCACTGATGGGATGTTGTGGAGTGCAAGGTGAGGTTTTGGTGTGGGAGGCCAGAGGCAGCACATTTGCCTAGAAAGTCTTTCCAGGCAGCCCATTAGCTGAGCTCCCAAGCAGCCACACAAATATGTTTATTGCATTTCTTTGAGCCCACAGTGGGGAAGTTTATTTAAATTATTTGGTGGAGGGAAAAATGGATGTTGGCAGGGCTTTGAGTTCCAGCCACAAGTAGATGGAGCTGTGGGAGTGCTGCTCCCAGAGAGATGTCTGGGCCACCCACACTGGGCCCCTCTTCCTCCCACACCAAGGTGTGCTGGGCCCTGAGGAGAGGTTTCCAAACCTTCTTTGAGTCAGGTAGGTTATTTCTGGGATGCTCAAACTGGATGCAAGTGTCCCACTGCCCAGCTGACAGATCAATGTCCCCATAACCTGCTGGGACCCCTGCTCCACCCCATCTGGGTGCTGTGTTGTGTTCCCTCTGCTCTTCAGAGAGCAGAGGACAAGAAACAGGGTGCTTTCAGATGCTTTAGCAACTGCTTTCTCAAAGCTTGTGGTGCTGCTCCAAAGGGAGTTACTCTGCATTCACCAGTCCAGAGATTTTTGGATGCACCAAGTGAATGAAATGTAAATTCTTTCTTTTTTTTTCCCCATTAAGTTCCTCTATTCTGAAGCTGAATTGAGTTTTCTGATCTAATTGTCCTTCCCTTTCCAAACAAATAGAATGTCTTTGAAAAACTGCCTGTATTTTTATACACCCAACATCTGGTTTTGGTAAAAATTCTGTAACTTTTTAAATAATACTTGCAGTCTAGAGGAAAGGGAGGGTGATATTTAGTAGATGACCTTTGCCCTCATTTTTTTAAAAAAAACCCATCCATTAATTCTGCTGCTGGCAATTGAGAAAGCAGTTGGGCTCAACTTTTAAGTGAACAAACACTTATGGATCTATTTATACCTGCCCTGAAGCAGACTACCATAGGTGGAAATGCTGTAATTATTTCCTCTCCCTGGTTTCTACTGTCCTATAAAGATCTCCTGGAGCAGCTTGTTAACAAGTTACTGCTGCACATGGTGAAATTAGAATCAAGTCCTTATTAACAACCAAACCAAACTGACTAAAAATTACTAAAATTGGCAGCAGCAAAGGTGAGAGGAACTGCTTTGAGACAGCTTCTGCTTCTTAGCCCCATCTATCTAAGAAGGCTGAGAATTACAAATGACAAATGTGTCTGGCAGTTGAGCAGGGGCAGGGACCTGAGAGGGAGTGATGGAGAGATGCAACACCAGTTTTTCCTGTGTTCCTTCTTCCATCACTGCATGTTTCCAAATTAATTCCTCTCCCTAAAGAGTCCCTCTCCTTTGTTATCTTCCCACTCTTCTCCCACCTCCTTCTCCCTTGGTTTATTTCTCAGAGCAGATGATCTCCTCCCCTCACCACCCAGGTTAACTCTACTTTCAGTATCAAAGATCATTTAGGCTGAAAATAACTTTTACTGGGCCCAGAAGTGTCTGGTCACCAGATATCCAGCTACTCCTCAGCCAGGGTTATCCCTGTGCCAGTACTCCCAATTCCATGCTCTCAAGCTATTGTGCTTCATCACAACCCATGAGGGTCGTGAGCTCAGTTACAGCTGATTATGGACCACATGGGAGGAGCTGAAGAAACAGAAAAAAAAAATCATTAATATTCATCCAGACAGTCTGTCCACTAGAGGTTTTTTGTTCTAATGAAAAGTTTTTCAGGTTTTTTGAAGTGACATTAAATTGTTACTGTTTTATGTTCATTAGGCCAGTGGTGATATTTACTGTTGCCTTGTGGGGTACAGAGTCCAAATGACTCAGTTATGAAAATAAGCCTTATATTGTTCAGAAGTATGAAATGTGGCCCTTCAGCTCCAAGCACAGAGTAACGATGCCTCTGGAGCAAGAGGATGGATGTGCTAAAAACCAGCACTGCAAAATTCTGCCTCCTCTGCAGGACAAGGGAACAGAACCCTGAGCTGTGAACAGGTAGAGGGTCTGCAATAGCCTGGATGGAGTCAGGTGTGCTCTGTGTCTTAGTGATGCTCTAAATGTCCAAGAGCATCTTTACTGTGGGAAGATCTTTTAAAAAAGCATCTTTACTTTGTGCAACCTCTTCTAGGTAAGCCAGCATTAGCAGAGGGTTGGATCAGACATCTCCAGAGGTCCCTTCCAACCCCAACCATTCCATGATCCTGTGATGATATTAGGAAAAATTTCTTCACCTAAAGGGCTTCCAAGAATTGGAACAGGCTGCCCAGGGCAGTTGTGGAGTCACCATCCCTGGAGGTAGCAAAAACACTTGCAGGTGTGGCACTTGGGGACATGGTTTAGTGGTGGGCTTGGCAGTGCTAGGTTACTGCTGGACTCGATCTTACAGATCTTTTCCATCCTAAAGGATCCTGGGATAAGATTCCACATCCATGGCAGACTGGTGGGAGGAGGGGACAGAGAACTGGCTGTGGGGAGGGCTACAATGAGTCCCTAAGGTGAGAGTCATACTAGAGATTTCAAAATCCTCACTTCATTAAAGGAGTAAATAGCCTTTCTTGATAGCAGGAGATGCAAAGCAGGTACCAATTCAGTGCCATTGTACAGCAATATCCTTTGGAAGGTTTGCCAGGTGGCTGGCAGCAAGACTTTTAGACTGACTTTCTTAGCCAGCCATACCATCATCCATCAGGCAGTCACTTTGGACTGACATTGCAGAGCGTGGCTGTCTCCCTCTTGCCTTGCTCCTGTTTATTTCTAGCAGAATTATTTATATCTGGAACTCATATAAACGGCACGATTTCTTTGTTTCATTAAAAGATTCCTTGATCTAAACTTTAAAAGATTTGTCTTCAGAGAGATCAAAGTCAACCCAATGCATGTCTGGCACCCCTAAGGTTTTCTTACATCCTACTCTTCAGGTAAACCTGGAAAAGACATTTTGTGGCAGAGTAGTAAACTATGGTGACCAGGTTAAAGTGGAGCTGGCCATGAATTCTTGGGTACTAATACATGCCTATCATCCAGGCTTCTTAATTGTTATTTTCCAGGAGGCAAAACAATGTTGACAGAGGTTGCACTGTCAGATGCAAGCCAAGGTAAAACCCAGTGCCAACAGCAAGCATGGAAAATTACATCCCACTGCCCAGCAACTCACAGTCAAGCAAGTAAAATATGATTTGCACAGCTGAGCAGAGGCATTGTCAGGGTGCTAACCCAGCAGCCAAGCACTCCTAAAACCCCACCTGTCACAACCTGCTCCTTACTCCTGGGAAAACTGCATGCAGGCAGCTCCCCAAAAGAGGCTATTAGTTCTGGGTATATTATTTATTAATTTTGGGGGGGTGAACCTTTATGTCCCCTGATTTCTAAATAAACAGTGGCATGCTGTGACTAGGACAGAGCTGTCTCATTCCTTCCTGTTGCTGTGGAAGGCATTTTTTCTCAGCTTAGCTCAATTATTCCAGGAATCAGCAGGTCTCAGGGCACACCCAAGTCTCTCTGCCTGTTACCTGCCAGTGCCATGGAAAGGACGAGGTGTTTGTGGGCACTTTGAAGGAGCAAAGCTGAACAGAATTGCTGAGTGTTATTGTGGAGGGTTGGAGTACATCCTGGATATGAATCACCCCGCTCTTTCTGACCTACTGTCCTAATTGAAACTCATTTATTCCTCAGATGCTCGTCACTGCCCGGGTCGTACCTTTTCACAATGAAGCAGGAGCCTGGAGCTGCAGGTGTTTGCCCCACTCCTTCACTGGAGTGACAATTAGAGGAGATTTAGTAAACAGACATGCTGAATCATGGATCCTCCCCAAACATGACCCCAAATCCCTGCCCTTTTCGTTCTGTTGTTTTCTGTGGCAGGGTCAGGCCAGGACATGGCTTTCCTATTGGCTATATGAATTTTACTGCTGTGCACGTTCCAGTAAAATCAAAAGCCTTAGAAAAGGGATTCTGTGGAAGCTTTTTTTGTCAGGGCCTTTACACTCATTAGTTATAGTTTAGAGCACAAGCTGCAGGGCAGGACCAGCAGAGCTGCTCCTGTTTGGTTGTGCAGGTGTTGCTGCTCCTTCAGGAACCTCCATTGCTTTGTGGATCAGGGATGACAGACGTCCCAGCCTCGTTTTTCCAACACATTTAAGAAGCATGCTCTTCCCTGACCATCCTGTATCTCTATTTATTGAAGAGAGGACTGGTTGTCTGTTCCAAGATGCCCATGGTGACAGTCTGCCCTTTGAAGAATTTCCATCCAAGGGCTTATCTTTGCTGCAGAATGAGCTGGGACTTCCAGCCAAGGGAGCTCTGCTCCCTGCTCTGCTCCCTGCTCTGCCCGCCCTCCTCTTGGCAGGGTAACAGTAAATGGCAGCTGAGTAACTCATCAGTTGCTGTAGATGAAGAGGTTAAAATGCTGGAGTGGCTGCAGACATTGAATCCATCTTTCCCCTTGGCAAATCCCCTGCTGCCTCCCTTGAGTCTTCCCAGTGATGTTCTTCCTTGTCATCTAGGCACCTCCCTGATTCAGCTGAATCGGGGACATTAACAATTAATTGTGCCCATTTGGATGTCACTTGGGCAGGCTGCTGTCAAAAATTTAGCAAGAACAATCTGGATAGGAATACTGGGCTTTCAAAACACACTTCTGGCAATATAAGTGAGAGAGAGCTGTCAAAGGCAGCCTGGGCTGGGAGTAACAACCAACACTAACCTGTCTGGGGAAGCCATGAATGCTTTTATGTATTTCACACCTATCTTTGAAGGGTTCAGACAGCATTTTTTTAAATCTCAGAATGTGTTGCTTTCTTCCCCATTAGAGGTTCCCTTTTTTCCCCCTTACACCTTTTAAATGTGCCTTTATTTTGCAAAGGTATAGCCTTTGTGCTGATCAACCAGAAGAGATCAGATCCTTAACTCTGGCTGGATTCTGACCCAGCTTTAGATCAGCTCTCAATCTCAGATTTACTCTTCCTTACCATATTTATGGTGGTTTTTTACAAATAATTTTATTCTTAAGGGCTTGTCTTTGGAAACACATTTCAGCTAAATTTGTTTTTATTCTACAGAAGGAAGCCCTTGGAGAAAATATTATCCAACTCAGAAGAGAACTTCCAGGGAGCAGATCTCCTGGTGTGAAGGAACAATTGCATTATTATCTCTCTGGAGCTGGAGATAAATGGGATTTATCCTCTTTGAGGCAAAGCATTTATCAGACAACAAAAGTTACAATTCCTGGTAAGGAACAAGGTTGGGCTGTGCAGTGACAAGTGCTTCTGGAGAATCTAAGCCCGATGCGTGTGCTGAAGTTACTCTTTATTTTCCGATATGAAACCAGTCCTACATATAAAGGAAACAAATTTCAGCCTCTTCCTTACTCAGTTTTCAACAGCTGTTCATGCAATATTTCAGCCAGCCAGAAAGGAGATGTTCATAGATAACTGAAACAAAACCAATTTCTGCCACTTCCATGACAGATTTCACTCCCAGCTCCTCCAGCTCAGGGCTGGCATCTTTTGCAAATCCTCATAGGTGGGATTGCTGGTTAATAACTGCTGTAATTCATTAAGGTCATAGCCCTTCTTCTGCTCTTTCTTTACACTACCTGAGGGAGAGCTGAAACAGAGATCACCCAAGGCATGAGTGCTGGTTTGACTTATTGCCACAGTCAGCTAAATCTGAGCTCTCTGCCCAGTATCCATTGCTCAGTTCACCTCGGGTCTCTGGCATTGCTTCTTACAATTGCCCTTCCTATATTTAATTTCAAAACCTGAGAATTCTGGTTTTAAGCATAATCACACAGTTATACCGCCAAATGAGTATGAGGCTACTTTCAAGATTAAAAAAAAAAAATCCATTTCAAATACTTGGACCTGTATTGTCTTGCTCATGTATGCAGGTACTTTTATTAAAAGTCTGTTCTGAGCAGTGTCATGTGTGTATGCAGCCTTGGATTAGACTGAAATGAAATTGTGAGAATTTATGGAAAAGCTTTTTGTGAGAAAACATCCTCAGCTATATAGCCTTAGAAACTAGAGAGTTAGAGTTGGAGCTCGGAGAGTGGCTATGAATATGGAGAGCCAGGAGTTGGAATAATCACAAGGGAGGCAACTGCACCAGCCAGGGTGAAAGATGAGAGTTTCAGCAGAAAATTGATCAAGATAACGAAGCAGGGAGAAGATGTCTTGTGACAGCAGCTGGATTCGTAGCATCTATCCTCAAATAGGAGCATGAAACATAAGTTTGCTAGGAGGAGGAAAAAAATCAGTCAGGAGATTTCACATAGGATTGTGAGACTATAGAAAGCTCCAAGGCACCCTGGAACACTGCACCATTTACCCTAATCGGGGGGTGAGTCAGCACTCAATTATGCTCAGGCAATTTTATATTCAGTTTTTTATGCGTTGGCGACAAAGCAATTTAGATAATATGGTCACACAGCAGAATCACTTTCTTTACAAATCTGAGTTCCATTAGCTACAATAAAAAGTATGTCACTCTGAGTGCTCATTTCCCAGCATGGAAGATAATCGTCATGCAGGATCAAGAAGAAATCTCTCCTTCCCATTGCCAAACTCAATGTAATTGTGTGACATGGCTGTTTTATCCCTGCTTCTGAAGATCTCAGTTACAGCTACTCTTGAGACTGCACAGATCCACTGCTGCGTGCAGGGGCTGTCTGAAGTCTTTGCATTAATAATAGCACATGAGATAATGGCTCCTACTGGGTTGTGTGTTCTAGAGAAAACATTCTGTTCTAATGAAGTGGGTCATATATGTGTAGGTACACGAGGGTGGCTCAACCCATCCATCCATCACAGGGTAAAGAGCTGTGACCTGAGGAACAGAAGAATCTCTGTGAAATTGTGTTATTGGCAAGTCCCATGAACACTGTCCTGGGGGATATCAAGGTGTGGCTTTATGCAGCATTTTGACATCAGTTCAGGAAAGATGTTATGCTAATATGACCTTCTGCTTAATCTTTTAAGGCACTTATTATTTTATGTTGGGAATTACACCTTTAGGGATCAGAAGTTGGAGAGGAAATTAGTGATTTACTATTTGAACCAAGTGATCATTTCAATGCCAGTGACAGACTGAGTCTCCCATGAACTGCTCCTTACATGAACAGGATGCACAAACTGTGTAAAATCCACTTTGTATGTCTCTGGAGCAAACACACAGCTTGAATCTTCATTCCCTTCCATTATTCCTGTCTCCGTGACTCAATGGACTTTAACAGGAGCTGAGTGAGGATCAGATCTGTAGCACAGCAAGCTCAAAGAGAAATTTCCATTGGCTTTTTTTCCCCCATGGATAATACCCTTAAAGAATCAGGGTCAAACCTTCTGCTGTCATATCCTAACATCTTTCCACTCAACTAGCTCTTCATGTCTGCACAAGTACTGGGTTATTGTTCAGCTGAAAAGAAACACCCTCATTGTTTTTTTTGTTTGTTTTTTTTTGTTTGTTTGTTTGTTTTTAATGAAGATAGTTTTCATGATCTTCTCATGAGGACCATTTTCAGACTGTATTTATCAAGACACAGACGTTTGAACTCATTTACTTTGAAGTCACCGTCACTCACACTGTCACAGCGTGACAGCACAGCAGGTTAACTCAGCACTTCTCAAATCAGACTGCCTTCAGACCCAGGATCAACACCTCTAACCAGTCCTTTCCTAAAGGTGATATTCTGCCACCCGGTAGTCACTAATTAAACTCTCCAAGCCCTGGGGTCAGAATAAAACACTGTTATGATAGGAATAGCATGCAGAAAGGCACAAGAAACTCAGTCAACAGCCACATGCTCCAGAGGAAAGGGATTGCCTGAAAGCCTAAAATATGGATGGTTTCTTACTGAGCTGCACTGTTCTTGGTTGTTTTAAATCCTTAGGCAGGAAAAAAGGGAGATCTTCTGGGGATGTTAATATTATATTTTGTTCTGGATTTTATTGCAAAAAATTGAGGCACCTTCCAATCCTGATAACAAATTGACAGTGCAGGGAAACACCCTTCCTCCCCTTCTCATTCAAGGTGTGTTTACACCACTTTGTTGAATAATTAGAAAACAGTGAAGGCTTCACTGATCCTTCCTAAATAAAAGAATAGCTGGAGAGCCAAAGGGCGCAGATTTGGCTCAGAGGACATTGTGGTTTGTCACGAAAGCCGGTATTGCCTAGATCTTTGCCTAAATAAAGTTGAGTTTCCATTTATTTCAAAAAGAGACCCCTGGTAATTCTCAGATTTTTTTTTAACTCTAGCTGATGATAATCAGAATGTCAAAAAAGTAGCAGAACTTTTGTGTTTATTGGATCGTTTTGGTAAACAGTCACCCCTCCACTGCTCCTTCTTTTAGTTTAAACAGACTGAATGAAAGCTATTTCTTTATACTGATGTTTTTTTCCCATTTATTATATATATTTTTCCCCATTCAGTATCTCTCTTGAATAAGACTGAATGGTTTTCCTGGAATTCCCTTTTCAAAAAAAAAAAAAAAAGATTTAGTTGTCTTCCTGGAAAATGCTAAGTACACAAAATTCTTAAGTAAATTCCTAGTGAGACATTTTCAAGCTACCTTCATCTATTCAGAAACTGAAAGGGCAAAAGATCCCCCCTTCATCTCCAGCATTTATTTTTGATCTCCACAAAAGTACTGACAGTTTAAAAAGCAGCTTTCTGTCTCGTTAAAACTGTTTATGAATCATTGTTTGGAATGAGCACAGAAGCTGATTAAGTAAGAAGTTCCACGGCTATCGGCTAGGACAGTCCCCACCTCATCATTTGATCTATTAACAGATACTGCACAACTAACTGGCATTAAACTGGCAGGATCCCAGCACAAAGGTGAACTCGAGGAAAAAATTATATTGGATTTTAATAAAACTTTCTTCACAGGTCAGCCTCTCTAATGTATGTAATCAATCTTTCTTCCTCCTTCTTCAGCCCATTTATTCACAAGTATAGGAAATTCTGATACTCAAAAAATATTTCCCATTCCCTCCCCCTCCTATTGCAGCTTCTATCTACTTGTGACCATTACTTTTCACAGCAGTTTTAGATTACTGACTCCTCATTTCACTATTTTTTACTGGCCTTCTCCAGATCTGTACCCCATTCTGAAAATGTCACTTATCTTCAACAGATAGGCTCCTCCACCACGGCTCCTCTTCAACAGATCCTACCGTATACCATCTTCAGGCAAAACAAACAACCCACATATTTACTTGAAGTTTCATCCTTGAAGGTGGATAAAACTTGGGGAAGGAAAAAGCTTTGGTGCAAAACCTTTATTTCTCCTGGTTTTATTTCTTCTTCTTACCCAGCAGCTGCTTTCTGTGTCTTGCTCAGGACTCTATCAACTTTTCCCAGGTAAGCTGTAATATTGGTAGCATTCCACTTAGGAGAGAATGTTGTCCTTGTGAGCTCTGAGCTCTAAACTCCTGCAGATCAGTTCCTTCTGCTGATGTTGGCCCAGAAAAATTTTATATATATATATTTAGTTAAGAAGAGTCACTAATATCTAAGAATGTACCAACTTAAAAGGTTTTTTTCAGTGTACTCCCTACACAAAGCTGTAGATACCCAGATCTGGAACCTGCCTTTCAACCTGTGGCATTCAAGCTCCAGCCCTTGGTAGCCAACTTTCTAAAATCTTGGCATCGCCAGAGACACTAACATCAGACACTGTAGCAGCAGAGCAAGTCCTGCTGCTGGTGCTTGCATTTGTCTGCCCAGCTAAGCTGTGGGGCAGACCAGAGCCAGAGCATCCCACGGGAACTGATACCCAAACTTCCACGGTTTCCAGGATGGGGTGATCAATGCTGGGCTGTTCTCAGCCCATCAGTACTGTACCCTCTGTCCTCCATTCTCCCCCTTTCACTGCAACATTTCCCTCCTTCCACTTCAAGGGCTGCCCTTTTTCCTCTGTCACAACTGTACCTCTGCCCAAACCAGCAGACACTGCCAGGTCCTCCTGCCTCCACCCCTTCCCTGCACATTCCCAGGACACTGCTCCCACTCCTCAGCCCCCCGAGCAGCAGAGGGCCAGGCCTGGACACAGCCTGGGCTGTTTGTCCCGGGGGCAGGAGGTTGCACAGAGTCATGGCACACATCCTGCCATGTGCACTTCCTTGGCAGCTGGAGCTGTGCCAGCCCCTGGCCGCCAGCTGCAGGAACCAACACATGCACCTCCACAGGAGCAGGGACAAGCCTGGGGCTCTCCTAGAAGGTGACCTGGCTGCTTTGCCTGAATTCTGCTCCTGCTTATTTTTCACTCCATTGAAACAACGTCACTTACAAGGTGATTTTGTGGTTTCCCACCTCAAAAAACCTTTGTGGTCGAAGAGCTCCTGGTACTGGGCAACATCTGATAGGTCCAGACCCCCTTTTAATCAGTATTTATGGAAAAACCACTGCTGGTAAAGTGAAATATAAGAGAATCTACATTCCATTTCAAACTCTGTGCTAAGATATCTGCTGGAGAGCAGCCAGGCCTGGTTGCTCACACTGAGAGATGGTGGGGAAAAGGAACACATGTTAAAATCAGCAAACGGATAAAACTGGGCTAGGGAGGGATGAATACAATGGGGAAAGCTTTCCATTTTTTCAAGATCAAAGCCCAGGCTCCCATGCTAAAAGGAGAATTGTGATCCTAAATAAGAAAAATAGGAATTCTAAATAGGAAAATGTTAAAAAAGAGACTGCACTCTATTCGGGAATGTAGGATACAAAACTCCATGTCCACCATCAGGATAAATGTTATATATTCTGTACAGCAACATTCATTTAGCAGAGAAGAGGATTCTATGAAAAGGACAGGTGGTGGAAATTCTGAGCCTGTCTTCCTGCAGCTTTAAAATTCTTGTCCTCGTTGACATAATTAGTAAAAATTTTCTTGGTTATATATAATTTCTTTAAACAACTTTTAGGATTAACAAACTGTATTTTGGATTTGGACATTGTGTTGATCAATGAACAGTACTAGTTTAGCTTTTTAAAGAGTGCTAGTTATTATTTGAGGAACCAAATTTAGATTTCTTTAGCAGAAAAAAAGGTCTCTCTGTCAAGTCTGTGCAGTCTCTGCCAGGTTTTGTGGTAATGTAGTTGTTTTACAATGCAGAGATCTTAGATTTAGAGATTATTCTGCAGAGACCCAGACTGTGGAAATTGTAGTTCAGTTGCTGATGGCTGTCTGCTGGCCAGCACTGCAGGATCTGGCTATGAACAGGGCACAAGATCAAACCCTTCTTATTTAATAGATTAAGAAAGTCTTCTTACTTCTAATCTCACTCCTGCCTCCTGCCCTGCGTTGATTCGCTCTGCTGGGGAGAAGACTTGTCAAGGTCTGTCAGGAGAGATGAGAATATATAGTTTTTCTTTTCTTTTCTTTTAAGATTAATCTTCCAGCTGAATAGAATTGGCAACATGAGTAAAATTTTGCTGCTGGAGTTATTTTGTATTGATTGCATTTTTAAAGATTTTTCTAGCAGGGAGGCAGACATTTTGTTATTGCTGTGTATTAATCAAAAGGGCTGAAAAACACTGCAGGGCCTGCTCTGACCCTTGTGGATCAAAAAGCCAGTCAAGGTTTTAAGAATACAAATGATCCTGGATTAAACTCTGGGTTTAGGTGTTAATAATTTAACACTACTAAAGTTTGGCCACCTACCTCTGACATGCCATATGTGGACCACACTGTGATCACTGCAGTTTTAAAGTTATTTTTTCAGACAAACAAGGATAAATTGAAACTTTCACAGAATGCTAGAAGTGGGGTTGATCCTCGAGGAGGTTATTCCTGGGCCAGTGACCCGTCATTAACATTTAGAATCACAGAATGGTTTGGGGTGGGAGGGACCTAAAAATTGGTCTAGTTGCATTTAACCAGATTTTTCTACAGCATGGACTGCATGAGAAGCTTCCTTTCCATAAGCCCCAGAAAAGCACACCCTGATTTTTACAGCTTTAAAGGATCCCACGGCTGCCTTGATTACCAATGTCTTAGCTCTGTACATTTAATTCAGTTCCTAATGCTTCTCATGTAGCACTACAGCCATTTAAAAGAAAGTCTCTGCTTTTAAAACCTGGCTTTTTTTTAGCAGCTCAGCAGCAGCTACCGGGTTCGTAAAGCTCCTTATGAAATCTCACCTGAAAACATTGATCTGCGGCAGTTTTTGTGCAGTTTTTCCCCCTTCAAAGGGAAATCTGCTGCTGCCACCCCAGAGCTGAGCACAGCGAGAGCAAAACCGTCACCGGTGGCTGATGGAACCTGCCAGTGTGTGCTTGTTGTTCCACGGAGACTCCCCAGCTCCAATGTCAAACCAAAACCAAAACAAAACAACCCCCTCTATTTGTCTTTTCACCTCCTCTGTTTAGGGAGTTGTTTCACTTTGTCTCTTTTTGATCAAAACAAATACCCAGGGCTCTCTTTCAGATTCCGGGCGATGCTACAGCAGTTCCCAGCAGTCTCCCTGTGCTTGTAATGTTATAATCTTTATTTTATTTTCCATTTGGGGTGCATATTGACAAGCGACCCAGTTTTCACTGAAGGCATGTTCAACCTTCTCGATTTAAAAATGGGTGAGAAATACAGGGGAAAATTGTAAATATTTCGAGTCTTAATCAAGATTTTTCAAGTTGTTTGCAATACTGCAATCCCAGCAGCATCAACATTGATACATCTGAATAAAAACTATGTTTTACGAAGAATTAAGCCTTCCATCAGAAATGTTAAGCTGTGTAAAATCCTAAATATTACACTCTTCTTTCCCCTAATATCTCAGCTTTTAGGTTACTGCCTCCCATTCTCATATATACTCTCAGCTCCAAAGGGTTAAAAGTCCTGGCATTTCTTCCGACTGGCATTTCCAAATTTCTCCCGGGGCCCATGCAGTGCTTATGCCAAAATGCTTTATTATTATACAAACAGAGCAAGAGGCGGAGGAAAAAGAAAGAGCCCTTCACAATTTGTCCTCCGGAAGCCGGACCTGCTGTCGGCGCGATGGAAACCGCCCCAGCGCCAACCCTGAACACCCGAGGGGTGGTTAAGAGCCAACTCGGGGGTGTTTTAAGGAACACTGCGGTGGGTCCCATCCCAGACGGATCGGACTGGACCGGATGGGATCAGATCCACCCCAAGCACACACCCCAGGAGCCCCGGCCCCGCGCAGGCCCCGCGGCACTGAGGGACAGGCGCTGCCCGCCACCGCC
>VXBQ01000212.1:53955-72008 GCA_013400175.1 Phainopepla nitens | reverse complement strand
CCGGGCGGTGAGGGGTCGGGCCGCCGTGGCCGCGCTCGGGCGGGGAGGAGGGAGCGGTGCCGGCTGAGTGAGCGGCGCTGGGCCGCTCCGGGAGCGCCCTGCGGGACCTGCCCGGCCGTGCGCCGGGAGAGCGGCCCCCCAGCCCTCACCCGCCCTCCTGGTATGCCCCTTCCTCTTCCTCCTTCGCCTTCTTACGGCCTCAGAAAATGCTCTTCCTCCTCCTCCCGCTGCCGCCGGAGCTCCAGGGCTGTGAGCAGAAATCTAATGAGACCCGACTGCCTGGTTATGTAACTCCCGCTGCTTAAGGCTCCTGCCAGGGCGCTGCTGCCGGGCCACGTATGGGCTCGGACCCCCCGGAAATACTGCATATTCCCGTAAACGCATAAAAATAACTAGCTCGAAATGATCAAGCCAGTATGTTTGATCAGCTGCTTTTGTACCGTGGATCCGTTTCGCGTAGAGAAATTTACAGCGTCAGCCTGGTGCGTTCGGAAAGGAACATTCCTTCCTTAAAGGACATAGGGGAAGGCAAACAGCACAGATGGATTAATAAATCATTTTTAAATGCCCCGTTTAACCACCCAATCAGCTTTTCGGTACTGATTGTGCCCCTTTTGTAAATATCTTCTGTTTGCCCTTGATCTTTTCCTTATCCCCACCCGGTGCTGATCCAGCAAACGTTTAAAGGTCGCCTTATCATACAGCCTTTCAAACTATTCCCATACCATGTTGGGGAGAGCACCAATGGCTTGGAAATAGGGTTCCAGGCTTTAAAAGGAGATTATTTGGAGCAAGAAATAAAAAAGCCGTGTAGTCACATTGTTAATACCAAAATCCTTTAACTTTGATTTCCGTAATTTTTAGTGACAGCTACGCTAAATTTTGTTCTTAGTGATGCAGTGCAGAAAAGCCCACTGTTAATTGAAATACTCCCTGGGCTTTTAACTTGAGCCAAAAACAATCCCTCTTTTTTTGTTTTATTGGAACTTTTTGACAAAGGTGTGGGGGGTGTGTGTGTACGTTTATACCAAGGTACTGCAGGATTTGTATTAGCAGTTTGTGTGCTAATACCTGATTCTTGTCCCTTCTCTAACTTTAGACAGCTAATTTCTCTTTTGTCCTTTGTGAAGGAGTGACAACCATATCTTACATTAAATATAAAATGGAGTCATGACGAACTAGAAAGGCAGTCAGGCTGTGAAAAGCCCTGTGAGCCCAGGAACTTTTTGAAATCTGAGCTACAGACAGTGCGATACAATAATTAAGTATATAATTGTATCTTGCATCTGAAAATAGAGAATAATTTGTAGAAAGAGAAGAATTTGTGAATTAATCTGTCAGTCTTGGCCACCCTTCTGACAGAACATACGTGCAGCTATTATGTATGTGCTGACTGCATTTCAGTGTGAACTGTTGGATGTGCACAGCAGACATTTTCTCCTCAGTTTGCATCATTTCACCCGCACAGAGTTTTGGGAGAAGATTTGCTTGGACTTAAAATAAATGTTGCATCATTTTAGCTATTTGTATGAAACCTTCTAAAGCAACTGTTAACATTTTTATAATTCTGCAGCCTACAGTTGCAGTCAATATGTTTCTAAACTTTGAAGTGATAAATGACCCTTGGACTAAGACCTTTCAGGCTAAACTAATGGCCTGGTACTAAATTTTGCAGCTGAGCACTATAAATCATCCAAATACGGGTTGGTAATTGAATCGTTGACAGGCTTGGCAGTTCTGTGATGCCTTAAAAATTATCCTTGCTGCTTTGTGGATAACTAAAGGCCCAGCTCATGTGATTTGGAAGTGCCCCATGCTGTATATGTAAACACAAGCCCATCCTCTCTACTGTTGTTTGTAAGTCACGCTGAATGGAGCTGACATCCTCACCTTCCGCAGCAGGAACAGAAATAGTTTGATGCACATTTTTTCACTTAAAAAGTAACCTATTTTCTGCAGAAAGTGAAGCCAAAAGAATAGGCCTCGGAGCTTGATCTTATGCTGTTCTTATTTGGATATGTTTGCTTTTGTTTTTTCTTAAAGGAGCAAGAGCACTCAAGGTGAAGGATAATAATCAGCTCGAATCTGCACTCTGAATGAAATTTTGTTTCCCTGTGGCATCTTGAACGCTTTCTTCTTTGGGTTTTGAAACAGACTTATAACTCTGTGGCACAGCAGCTATGCAGCTTGAAATCCAAGTAGCACTCAATTTTATTATTTCATATTTGTACAATAAGCTTCCCAGACGACGTGTCAACATTTTTGGTGAAGAGCTTGAAAGACTTCTGAAAAAGAAGTATGAAGGGCACTGGTATCCAGAAAAGCCATACAAAGGATCAGGGTTTAGATGTATTCATATAGGGGAGAAAGTGGACCCAGTCATAGAACAAGCATCCAAAGAGAGCGGTTTGGACATTGATGATGTTCGTGGCAACTTGCCTCAGGATCTTAGTGTTTGGATTGACCCGTTTGAGGTTTCATACCAAATCGGTGAAAAGGGACCAGTGAAAGTGCTTTATGTGGATGATAATGAAAACGGATGTGAGTTGGATAAGGAAATCAAGAACAGCTTTAACCCCGAGGCCCAGGTGTTCATGCCTATTAGTGACCCAGCATCTTCAGTGTCTAGTTCTCCTTCTCCTCCCTTTGGTCACTCAGCTGCTGTGAGCCCGACCTTCATGCCCCGCTCCACCCAGCCTTTAACCTTCACCACTGCCACATTTGCTGCCACCAAGTTTGGCTCAACCAAAATGAAGAATAGCGGCCGTGGCAACAAGGTCGCCCGCACCTCTCCCACCAACCTGGGCCTGAATGTCAATGAGCTGTTGAAGCAGAAATCCCTCTCCTCCTCCATGCACTCTCTCTATGGGCTCGGCCTAGGCAGTCAGCAACAGCAACAGCAGAAGACTTCTGCCCTGTCTCCTAACGCAAAGGAGTTCATTTTCCCCAACATGCAGGGTCAAGGTAGCACCAGTAGCATCTTTCCTGGTGACAGCCCCCTTAACCTCAGTCCTCTCCAGTACAGTAATGCCTTTGACATGTTTGCAGCCTATGGAGGTCTAAATGAGAAGTCTTTTGTGGATGGCTTGAATTTTAGTTTAAACAACATGCAGTATTCTAACCAGCAATTCCAGCCAGTTATGGCTAACTAAAAATAAACCGAAAGTGAAATCCAAGTAAATACTATTGTACAAGTTAAAATGCACGTACCCAAGGGTGTATCTTTTTTTCCACCTCTTGAGATTTTTTTTAAGGCTTGTAGTATGAATACATTCAGGCTTGGTTAGATAAATACGACATGCATCATTTTTTCATTTGCCAACCAAGCACAAAATTATTTTATACTGACTGTACATTACAAAAATATACTCTCAAAAATATGGCCTCTTACAGTATTTAAGATATAGCAAGGAAGTGGCTAATTTTTTCGTGTATATATATATATGTGCTCAGACATATATGTATACATATAACAAAATTGGCACTAATAGGTGGGTTTATTGGTCTTTTTCTAATTGTATAATTTAATTTAGTACAAAGTTTGTAAAATATCAGAGTATATATATTGTTTCTACAACATGGTATTGCATTTATATCTTTTTACTACAGTGATCTGTGACAGCTGCAGCAGCTTCATGTTGTATTTTTTTTACTGAAATTGTAAGATATCCATCTTAAAGACATCAATTCTAAAAAAAGTAAAAAAGTTGTGTACAGAATATTCCTTAGTGGTGGAATTAAAATGTACGAAATATTTGCTTTTTTCAAAAGAAACACAAATTGTATTTTCTGTTAAAAGTTTAAAGATTTTTGCTATATATTATGGAAGAAAATGTAATCGTAAATATTAATTTTGTACCTACATTGTGCAATACTTGAAAAAAGGTATAAAAGTATTTTGAGTCAGTGTCTTACATGTTAAGAGGGACTGAAATAGTTTATATTAAGTTTGTATTAAAATTCTTTAAAATTACTTGGCCGTGGTGGTGTGTGTGTGTGTTCTTTGTGTCCCGCTGACGACGTGAGCGCCGCGTTCCTCGGGCTGCACCAGACTGGCTCAGGAGCAAAGGGGGGCCCTGTGGCTGCACCTCAGGGGGGCTTCCTTACCCAAAATACCCCTGACAAAGCACAGAACCCCATCAGGGACTGGCCTGCAGTTATTGGAACAAATTCCACTTGTTTTTCGTAGCTGCGGCTCCCTGAAGCCAAAATTGAATTCTGGTTTTTTTTTGGTTTTTTTTTGTTTTTTTTCCCATGATAATTTAGACTCTTAGGCTCTGTGACCACTGAGTTGTGGGGTGATGGGGTGTGTCTAGCAGGGACTCAGGTGATTCAGTTACATCTCCTTTCCATGGCATCGGGATTATTGGAACTATTCTCTCGGGAGGTCCTGGACCAGCAAATCAGCATTCTGCCTCTGTATTAGGGATTAATAGCTCAGAAACTAAACTGAATAAAAGTGCTGATTTACAGCTTGCTAAACCCATTGTAAACTTGCATTTTATATGCTCTATTAAAAAGAGAAATGTAATGCAACTACTCTGTTGACATTCTAAGGTATTTATTTTAGCAGATTTTACCAATTTTAACTGAATAGATTCTTAAAATCAAATGGGAGTGGGAGGGGAAAGAATTCAGAGGCTGACAGAACAACTCAGTTTTTCCAGGGCTATTTTGAAATTGCATCCCTTACTCTTTTCCATCTGCTCAGCAAACAGGGTTCCTTGCTATGGCCATTGTCAAGGGGAAGAGAAAGTGCTTTAATGTGTAAATCTGGCAAAGGTCAGCTTATGTTCCATGGCAGCTCCAGCCATACAGAGACCCAGTGCTAAGTGCAGAGTCCTTGGCTCTTGGCACTGAGCTGTGAGCTGCAGTCAGAGCACAGGGATTAAAATGAGCTGAACTTCAGCGTTCTGACACTGGAATTTGAGACCGAAGGTCGGTCTTTTCCTGTTGGCTGCACTTGGTGTGACAAAAGGTGGGACTCTGTGCACAGCCCCCCTCTCTGATGGGAGTGGAGCCGTGGTGGCAGCAGCCTGTGCTTTTCACACCAGTGGGAGCTCCCTGCTTTGGGCAGAGCTGGCCAGGCAGCAGTGGGAGGCTGACAGTGGTATCCATTTCCAGCGCCATGACAACCAGTTCAAAAGCAATAAGGGAGCGAAGGGGTTTTTGGGCGTTCATCTGTCTCTGTTTAACTGGCTCCCTTTTACTGAGTTTGCCATCTGCTTTATCTTTCCCCTCACGGCACGGCCGCAGACAGCACCAGCCTTAGAAGCCCATCGTTGGGTACCTCAATTTAAGTGGATGATTTTGCTGTTAAGAGGAACTAGAAAACTGCTGGATCAATTGCTGGAAAACAGAGAATGCCAGCTCCGTGTATTATTTCTATTTGAATGCCTAGGCTTTAAGATTTACTACTGTATTACTATTTACAGCACGATACTAATACCTAAACTGCCCAAGAGGTTGAGCAACTCTGACAGTGGAGACTCTTCATGTGTTCTGTAATATTTCTATTCCTGTGATTTAAACTGAGATCATTTGTTTAAAGGTCAGTGAGCTTATCCTCTTCCCAGGCTGATTTGTTCCTTTCCACTGTAACCAGCTCTGTGTCTGAAGGGCCATGCAAGTAAAAATCCTTTGGAATACATGTTTTTTGCGGCACCTTTCAATATAAAGATTTGACAAGCAGGGTTTGGTTCTGATGCTTTGAAAGGAGACAAGTCAGAAAGAGAGCTTCAAGTTTTCTCCATGCAAGTGTGGAGACTTTTTTGTTTTAATGATTTTTAACACTTAAGCGTGAATAATTTTTTAATCTTAGAGGAATGAGAGATGCCTGCGTTGTGTTCGGTCTGCTTCACCCAATTATTTATCTTCTGCTGAAGTTTGGTGCTGAATTTCTGAGACCAAACATTTACATTGCAACATTCTGTTCTCACCGAGTGCCAGGTCAGTCGCTGGGGTCATTTGTGCACACCCAGTATTCAGCTGTCAGGTAAATGCACCTGCTTGGATAGAAAGGACGTAAAAATGGGGAAAAGGAAGCATTTGCTCAGGTGTGCAAATTCTTTTCTATTTTCTTATGTAAACCTGAAATTTTTCAAGAATTGCCAGTGTGAGTTAAACCTTGGAAGGTGACTTTAATTTACAGTGAAGGAAAGGGTAGAAATATGTGACCCTCTCAATGCTGTTTAGTGCCTCCTATCACCTCACCCCAGGTCCCCATCCAAGCACAAGTTCAAGGTACTTTGGTCTGTAGAGATCACTTAATTCAGCACAAGTCAATAACTTTTCAAAATTGCAGTCTAGGATCCCTGAAGCTGCTCAGGGGCTCCAGCGTGACTGCACAGAAGGTTCAGGGGACAGCTAGTCTGGGCTGTGTTCATTCTCTGACCTCTCTCTAGATCAGTAGCCTGGTAATGGCCTCCAGAATGAAAACTGGTCTGGTTATTTCTGCCGTGGGAAGCTGAATGGTGGGTGGAGTTCACAGTAGTGCTCCTTTGTTGTGTCCTGTTCCCCAGGGTCCTGGGAGCTGAGTCCAGGGCCTGGCACTGCAGCTCCGTGAGTACAAGTTCTGCAGTTCTCAGCTTCAGCTCAGGTAATTCACACACATTGAGGATGGGGCTCTGAGCCACCTGATTTAACTGGAGCTGTCTCTGCTCATTGCAGGGAGTTGGACTAGGTGAGCTGTCAAGGTCCCTTCCAACCCAAACCATTCCATGGGTCTAGAAGCCACGAAAGGATCATCCTTTCTTGACGATGCAAGATTAGGAAGCTGCTGAACATTGCTTGTAGAATCTCTTGGTGCACAGCCAGAACAGATGATCCCCCAGTGCTGCACTCTCTGCTCCCACCACATCCCAACCTGCAAAAGCCTGGTGGGAGCAAAAAGCCCAGCTGCTTTCTGAACTATCAAGTAACCAAACAACAAGTTGTTAAATCAGCTCTTTGGACTGACATGGGATCAAAGCAGAGTTCATCTACTGATCTGATGCCCCAGACTGTTCTATTAACGTTTCAGGAATAAATACCTCAGGGTTTGTGTTGGTAGTTTTGGAGCAGATGAAGCAAACCGGTGGTTCAGCACTCTTTTTTATATCATCAGCAAGTTGATTTAAATTGAGTGTACAGAGTTGGCGGCATTCCCCTCATGAGTTGCATAAAAAGTTTGCTAAATCGAAGTGCCAGAGCTGTAAAATCCTGCTGAAGGGACTGTTTCCAAAGATCAGTGAGAGGAACAGCTAAACTGTTACCGTGGCAGTGCCTGTGTGACTTTTGTCCTCTTGGCTTTATTTTAGTGACAGTAGTAAGGAGTTTTGCCTTACAGAAGGGAAAAAGCATTAAGACTTGGGAACATAAACCACATTCCCTTTGGCACTACGAGTTCTCTACCTCATAGACAAAATATGATCAGTGTGTGGAACAAATGGCAGGTGTACAATATTTTTAGAAAAACCTTGGCGTGCAGTGCAGACATCCCTCAACCCCCATCCTTTATTCTGTCAGCTTTGGTTTGTTATAAACAACCTGTACTATCGATGGCTGCAGTTTTGGTGGAACCTGCTGTAGTTTGCATTTTGTGATTTAGCACTTCAGAGGCCTGGAATCAGAGCTCCTTTGCTCTGAGTTTTGGGACACTCTTACATTTACACAGTCTGTCAGCCATGGAGCTCATTGTGCTGCATGCCCTTGTCCCCTTGGCTTCAGGATTACCAAAAGCATAAAAGAAAAGAGGACTCTGGGAATGCAGAGCCTTAATTATTGTTGCTTAGTGTTCCTGTGAGCTTCTCTGAGAAGTTTTTATCAACTGGCTGATGCCTTTAAATCCAGGCCTGGAAATCCAGCTTCTTTACTTGGCAGAACGTTTTCATTCCCTGCTACACCCATGACTATAACCATGGCTTTTCTGCCTCCCTCAGCATCCTCAGTAGGACCAAGTTCTGTGTTCCTCCCTTTGTTCACCACCTCTTGGTGCTTGCTGTGCTGCTCCAGGCTTTCATGCTGCTCCTCTCTCCACCCAGACCTCACTTCTGCCTGGCCTCAGCTCTGAACTGAGAGGTGCTGGAGCTGCTGTGCCAGGGAGACCCCACAAGTGAGGCTCCAGCCAGAGAGGTGCCCTCTCCCAGCACCTCCTGGCCTTAGGCTTTGCTTGGCTTCACTTCAAAGATGTGGTGTGAAGAGCTCGGGAATGTCAGAACACAGGGAAGGGCTGCAGGAGGTGCTCTCAGTCCCAGGGAATGGGGTAGATTTGCTGCTTGGGCAGCCTCAGTAATGCAACAGCCCAGGAGTTTTTGATGGAAACCAGAGGTGGCAGGTTGGAGAGCAGCATGGTCACAGATGATAGCTTGGGCACCCCACGGTCCAGAGCTGATTCTGGGCAAGCCACTGCCCCTTTTCTGTGTTGTTTCCACCTCTGTGTCCACTGGAATCTGCTGTTAGAAAGTGTCAGATTTTCCCTGGCTGCTATAAGGAGCTTCATCCAGTTTCTGTGTGGCACAGGAACATCCTCTGAGGTTGCCCTGCCATTCCCTCCTTTTATTGTGTTTAGTCTCTGAGGTCTTGGAGCGTCTCCTTTGTCGCACAGTTCTCTTAACCTGGATTAGGTGACCTTTGTGTTTTGAAACAAGGCATGACTATAAAAGTGAGGCACTGGGTTCTCATTGTCCGTGGTATGTGGAGTCTGATTCATCCCCTTCAGAGCAGAAGGCCTCTGGAGCAGTGAAATCTCACATACTGGCTATTGTGATTCTCTAAAAGAATTTCTGTGGATGTTTCTATAGATATGAAAGTATGTATTCCTCCAGCACAAATCACGTGAACATTTTGCAACAGCCTACCCACTGAAGCTGCTGCTGGGCAAAATTAGATTTGCAGACAGATTTTACAAACTAAAACAAATTCCCCTTTGATTTCCATTAGACCCTGATGTTACACATCCCACGTGCCAGCAGAGACAGGGCTGCTGGGCTCTGCCACAGCTGTGCTAAGAAATGTGAATCTTCCACAGATCGACCGGGCAAGGGCAAATTTGGTGATTTTAAGCCCATATTTGAGCCTTTAACTCCCAGCAGAGTCTCAGATGTTGTAGGTAATTCAATGTGTTTTTGAAGCTCAGGGGTCTGTGTCTTTCAGGGTTAACCAGGGACATACAGCACCTCTGCAACCGAGTGGGAGAGTGCAAAATTCCAATTACTGTTGAAAATATTAACACCTGGGGCAATTATCTACTTTGCAGGTATATGAATACTACATATTGAATCTCATGTTGTATTTATTAACTGCTTTGAGACATAGCTCATATTTTACTTGAGAAAATTGCTATTTCATTTTTGAGTAACAGGTACCTGCTCTTTTGCCTTTAGACTGTTACAGTGCTGTCCTTAAAGATTCATTTCAGCATTGCTAAACCAAATCACTTGAGAAATTGTGATTCAGTCTTCCAAGAATATTTTAAAAATTATGAGGTAATCATAAATAATAATCCACCTCATATCACATTAATTTATCTTCTGGGTGTAGAATTGAATAGATTTCAGAGTTTTCTTCTCTCCGCAAGTCCACTAAGAACTTATATTTATATGAAAATTTAGTTCCTTAGGAAATCACAGTTTCCCTGGAACTGTCACTGCACAGGAAACAATATCGAAGGGATAGTGATGAGCTCAGAAGTGCTGGCAATTAACCACAGCTGCTTAATGGAATCAGATTTCTAGGTGACGCAGAAGGACTGAGACCTGCTCCCACCCTCCTGCCTGTGTGCTTTGCATGACAGATTTGACAGGCTGGTGGCAACAACTGTAGGCAACCACCTCAAATTAACTTGGACAAACTGATAAGGGACAGAAACACCCAGTAAAGAGATCAACCACTGCATCTCCAACCTCTCAGTCCTGACCTGCAAGAAAGGTCTCCAGAACTGCTTCAAACGACAATCCAAGCACTAAAATTCCTGACTCCAGGATAGAAAATCACATCAATATTGATTGCATATTACATTGTGGTTTTTGCTACCACCAGACATTCCTAGGCAGTAATTATTCCTATCTCTCCTACTCTCTCTTTGTGCCATAAATTACATCATCAGCTGTCCTCTGGCTAGCATCCTCCCTGTGATTAACAGGAACCAATCACCCTTTCTCTCAGATTGCCTAATTCATTAATATATTGAAGTTTAACACAGAACAACTATCCTCAACCAGTATTTAGCTCTAAGATTATTGCTTCTATTTTAGATCTGAAGCAGCCTGATGTGCCTGCAATCATGTGTAGTTTTTCTGAGTGTGCCCAACGACCTAATAAATGATGTCCCCTGTCCCTGCCCTTGCCTCACTTCCATCGTGCCCTGTCCTCACTCTGACACCTCTGCTGCACCTCCAGGCTTGTTCCTGCTGGGCTGAGCCTGCCAAGGAAGGCACAGCCTCAAGGAGCTGCTATGGGAGGTGCTCCACTGGCCCAGGATGAGGGGGAAGTGCAGGCTGGAGCCTCCAGTGTGCTGGAGCTGCTCTGTCTGCACCACTCATCCCATCTGTTCCCCAGTGCCACCTGGCAGGGGCTGGGGCAGGTAAGAGAGGCTGCTGGTGACACTGGAGAGCTGGGAGCAAGGTTGGCTGGATGATCATTTTGTTGGACAGCACTCATTTGGAGCAAATGAACTTTTGGAGGTCAGTAAAGTTGTCTTTCATTTTTTCTTGGCATCTCCATGGTTTTAAGCATTCAGTGTTTAGAGTCTCTGACCTGCCCAAAGTGAGACACCAGAAGATCTGATTAAATTCTGCATCTGGATCTCATCTGTATACATCAGTCCTTTTCCCAGTGTTTACTGTACAACCTCTCTCCTACCTTGTTTAGTCCTTGAAATTTCTACGTTTCCCCCTCCTGATTTTTCTTTCTGTGTTCCTTTAAGGTCTCCCTTAAAACTTGCTTTTCTTACTTTCCTTCCCAAACCAAGCTGTTCTCCCCTCCTGCTTGTCTGAGGTCTGTGCCTCACCATGTATAATTTGCAGTGTATTATCTGATGGAGACTGTAATCTCTCCAGGGCAGGGCTGTGTCCTGCCCCGGACTCACAGTTGCCTGTTTTACTCTATGAGGCTGAATAAGAAGGACAGAAATAGAAGAGTACACGGACACTCCCAAATAAACTGTGTTTTGTGATCTGTGTTCCAGAAACAAATGCAGGAACAATTGTTACTACTAACATGGTTTATGCTGTACCACTGAGGCTTGGGAAGAAGAAGATCCTTTAGGCATAGAAACCTCCTTTACAAAGCATTTGTGGAATGTATTTATCTAAAAATACAAGGGCTTATGTTAGAGAGCAATGTTCCTCTGGTGATTTATAGTTAACTGTCAATGGCAACACAGGACTAAAATCTTTTAACCAGTCCTGCTGTAGTAATATCTTAACTTTATCCTTTTCCTTCTCTGCAGCATCCCTTCCAAGGCTGATTTCCTTGGCTCCTGCTGCTGCTCTTGGAAGAATCCCACTCACTTGGCTCTCCCACTGTGGGAGGACCAGAAAAGGAGGATGGATGAGGAGCAGGATGACCCTACTCCCAGAGGTAAAGGTTGGGGTGAAACCTCAGGCATGCAGGACAGACTTCTGCCTTTGGAAAACTGAAACTTCACTGAAACGTCCCTCTGCATGTGCTGGGGGTAATGTGTGGCTAATAATGCATTTTAAAATGCATTTTGGCCAGGGATTTCCAGTGAGTTGGACTTTTTGCTGCCTGCATAAATGGGCTCTGCACATGAACATCTCTCTGGTGGAACTGGAGAAGGAGCACTGTGTAAGTGGGGACGAGGATCAGCTGTGAGCCCAACTTGGAGATGCCTCTCTCCAAAAGCCAGAGTGGTTACAGAGATAGGATTTTGACTTTGCCTCTTTTCCAGAGATATCTGGGGCTGTCTTGCCCAACCCTGCTGCTGGGGGCATTGCTGTGAGGTGGCAAGTGGCCTGCTGGAACAAAAGGCTCATTTTGGCTCTCTCGCTGCCTGGCTCCCAATTGCTTTTTGGAAAGAGCAGTGCTGGAGTGCCCGTTTGAGCCCTCCTCTGGGGCACTGTCATTTTGGATTTTTTGGTCTTCTGCCGTGTATAATAAGATATCTGTGTTATTTGCAAGCAGTTAGTCATCTGCTAGCCAGAATGGGTTTGTTTCCCTTGAGCATATTTAGGATCACATAACTCTTACAGGCAGAGGGGAAAACGTCTGAAGATGTTGGGATTAGTCATATAACTGCTGCAGTTATCTTCATCCAGAGCCTTTTCTTTCATTCCGTGTTAGAGCTCCTGAACTTGAGGGCTGTGTCGGATCTCCAGCCTTTCCCAGAATGACATTTATCCAGGCAGGCTGGAAGGCAAAGAGGAGCCCAGGCTGTAAAACTTCTATCCAGTTATTTCTTTCTTTACTTGTTTTTTTCCTTGTTGTTTTGGTTTGGTTTGGTTTTTGTTTGGGTTGGTTTTTTTCATAACCACTTGATAAATTATACATGGAGAGCTGGGAATGGGAGCATATGACCTGCTCTCCTACTCCTGCCTTCCAGCAGCAGTTCTGGTTTCTGTGGGCTCCCATTCCCCATCAGAATGAGGTGTAACCCAAATTTCTGTGTCCTAGAGAGGAGCTCTAAGGTTTCCTTCTTGTCTGAGAGCTCTGGCTGACCAGGCTCTGATACCACTGCTGTTGTAAAGCACCTCCTAATCACCCAGAGGTTTTTACCCTCAGAAAATCCCCCTGTGGCATCGCTTCCCCTGCTGAGGTGAGCCCTGGACTTTGGCACCACGTTGGCCTTTTCCTCCTGTGAAATGCACAATCCCTCCCCCAGCAGGGAAAGGGAAAGCATGATTTGCTTTCCATCCATCCAACGTCCTGTGCTTGGTCAGGACGTGCTTAAACTGGGGACAGCTGATTATGGGGTGTTTCCAAGGGAGCTGATGTTGAGTAGGACTAAACAGCTGTGACTGTCACTGTAGGCAGGGATGCAAATCCTCTCTGCTGGGGATCACTTGGGCTGTGCCCACAATGAGAATGGGTTAGTGTTAGTTAATGGCTGTTGTCCAACACTCAGTGGCATCCCAGCAGTACAGGGACAAGCCAACTGAGACAAAAATGAAGGAAAATTGAAAATTGGTCACTGTTACTTATAACTCTTTGAGTTCCTTTTAGGAACAGACCCCAAAGGGCCACCAAACCCCAAAGGCTTTAGCCTGCTGGTCCCTCTGTGGTGCTGTAAGGCTGGGGTGAGGGGCCTGCGTCGCCCTTGGCTGCTTTAAATGTTGTTTGCATTCACAGAGGTCAGGTGCTGGGAGGCCACTTGCAGAGCAAATGCCTTTGCTGTGCACCTCGTCCTCGTGAACTGGAAGAACCTGAAGGACTGGTGAAATGGTGACCTGCAGCCAGCTCCTGCCAGGATTCGCTTGGGGATTGTTCTTTCCTCAGTCCTTCCAGAAATGAAGTAACATTTGCTGGGAGGTGCCTTCCCCCGTGGCAACTGGCCCACGAGGATGTGCTGAGGCATGGCTGGGGCTAGGATGCACTAAAAATATAAGTGACAAGTGTAAACACTGCCTTTTGCCAGGGTGGGAGGGTGTCTGCAGAGAGGTGCCAGGCACGGCCAGCGGCTGCAGGTGGCAGAGCAGAGAGGGCCACTCGCTCTCTTCCTCTGGCTTGTTTTGGGTTTTTTTTTTTTTTTAAAAAGCACTTATTTAAAATTCTAACGGCTTCACACCTTCAAATTGCAGCTTTTCCCTCATCGTGACACAGTAGCCACGTTTCAACAGGTAGGTGAAGAGCCTGCAAGGGGGAAAAACAAGGAAATGAAGAAACAAAAAAAAACCTATGGAAGGAGAAATGTCTCCACCTCCTCCCTCCCCACTTCTTCGTTTCGTTTTCTTCCTAAGCCCTAAAGGCGAATACAGAATTAGCAAGGAGCAGCCCGTGCTCCCTGCGGAAGGCTCGGCACAAGGGACAGGACAAGGTGGCACAGCGGGTGCCACGTCAGCTCCGCACGGGGCTGCCAGCAAAGGTGGCTCTCAGGAGCCACCGTGTGCTGGCGAAGGTGGCCCCTGAGAGCCACCATGTGCCAGTGAAGGTGGCCCCTGAGAGCCACCATGTGCCAGCGCTGGTGGCCACCGAGAGCCACCGTGTGCCAGCGCTGGTGGCCACCAAGAGTCACCGTGTGCCGGCGAAGGTGGCCACCAAGAGTCACCGTGTGCCAGCGCTGGTGGCCACCAAGAGTCACCGTGTGCCAGTGAAGGTGGCCCCTGAGAGTCACCATGTGCCAGTGAAGGTGGCCACCGAGAGCCACCGTGTGCCAGTGCTGGTGGCCACCGTGTGCCAGCGCTGGTGGCCACCAAGAGTCACCGTGTGCCGGCGAAGGTGGCCACCAAGAGTCACCATGTGCCAGCGCTGGTGGCCCCTGAGNCTCCGACCCCGGCTCGGCACAGGCAGCTGATGAGCCACGTGAACATCTCCTCTGCTGCCTCCTGCCTCCTCCTCCTCCTCCGTCTGTGTGTCCAGGGCTCTCCGGGGTCCTGTCGGAAATTGGCTCCCCCAGGTGAATGGGCAGCACCCACCCAAGCACCTACAAAGCAAACAGAAACCTGCTCTCCCCCACCTTGCTGACTCGGTTGTTTTTGTCAGCAGCAGCATAAGGAAAAGCAGCTTTTTATTTCTGACTCTGGCCATCCCCCACGTGCAGCTCCAGCAGGGAGGGATAAAATTACAGTGTTTCAAGGCACTTCTGCTCCAGAGTATAAAGTTTTACTCAGCATTTACAGGTCCAGGTCTTTAGAGATATTTTTATTCTGTGCCTATTTTGCTGTGCCTGAGAGTGACGTGTTGTGGATGCTTCCAGTTAAGAGTGCCTGAATGTAAACAATGCTTTACTCTTATTTACAAATCAAGAGATTTTTTTTTATTAGTTATGTTTACAAAAACATATTCACGTTCTGATTTTCTTTATGCAGAAATGAAAGTACCTGAACTCCAGGGCAGGGAGGGTTTGGTGAGCAGAAGGGGCAGGAGCCTGGCTGTACTGTGTTGTATAAACAAAGTGCTGGTTTTGAAAGCAGTCCTGGAGGAGTTTGAAATGCGTTTATTTAGGCCAGGAACCCATCTGTGCCTACCAGTAATGGATTCACAGAGCAATTGTGTGTTTGCTCAGCTCACAGGCCGGCAGGTTTTACATATGTTACATGATTTGCAGCAATCAATACAGAACGTGGACACATGTGCTCACATCTGGAACATATGAGCCATGAAGGCAAGGACTGAATAGTGATCTTGTTGCACCTGGCACTGTCTGGATTTCAGGGTAAAATATATATTTTTTTTTATTTGCTTGTTTTTAATGAGCTGTTAGATTTCTGAGGCACAGAGAGGCCGTGCCCATTTCACTGCACAACTCCTGCAGGATGCAGCTCTACCACAGAGCAAAGCTGGGAGCTGCCTCCCTCACCTGGCTGGCCAAGAAGGAAAACTCCAAATTCCATGTGAATGTAGCACAGGACACGGATCACAACACTGGGTCAAGGGTCTGCCCCTGCTCACAGCACTGCCAAGGACATGGCAATGCATTTTAATTCTGGCTGTGGAAGTAGGGGAAATAAAGCTTAACCCACAAAGAAAAAAGCTAGTTCTTTATATGGGAAATGTGAAATGGAAGCAAACCCCAAGGCTGTACCTAGAAACACCTTTCTGAGCCCTTCAAGGTGCCCATAGCCCTTGTTTCTGGTTACCTGTCCATCTCTCACAGCTTCTAGAGGCTCCAGAAACGCCCCCATCTTTCCAGACACAGTCCTGGAAGCAGCACTTTTTCCATGGTGCTGGAGAGCCCTTGCAGCGCTCCTTTTCTGAGGGTTGGGCCAGAGCATTTGCCCAGAGTCTGATTTAAAGCCCTGTGCTCACCCAGCAAAACCCAGGGCCTAATTTGGCAATACTCCCCCTGGAGCAGTGAGAAAAGTGGAGGCCAGGAACTTCAATTGTAGGACCTTGTGATGCCCAGAGGCTCAAGCCTGTGACAAAAATCTTGCTGGTCAAGGCAATTGCTAAAAAAAGGGGGAAAGGAAAAAAAAAACCCAACCAACCAAACCTGTTGTCTGTCCAGATTGCTAACTAAATAACCTGTAAGCTGCAATAATTCTGCAAAAGATGCTCTCAGGAGTGTTTTTTATTGCGAAAGTGGTTATAAATAATAATAAAGAAATGCATCTGAGTGTACTTTACAAAGCAAGTAAAAAAATTCTTCCTCTTCAAGCCCCTGGTCTGTGAATAATTCGTGAACAAGAGGAGCAGCTCCATCTATCTTACACGGTGTTTGTTACAAATCATTTGCTCATGTGTTAATCTTCCTGTCAGGGCGGGAGCAGCAAATCCCCCTCAGGGTTTTGTCTACTGAAAAACTTCTATAGATAAACATGAACAATCTGATTGATCAGTACAAGGTGTAGGGGTGCACCCTGGGGATCACTGTGCTCCTGGAGCCTGCGGTGGAGGGGCTGTGACAGCCTTTACCAGGCAGCTGCTGCAGGATTTCTGCCTGGCACACAGTGCGGAGCCACAACGGCTAATAATTTTGTAGGAAAACAAAAGGCAAGCCCAAAAAGACCATCTCCAAAACCTGCTTCCCTCCCAGGACTCCTACAGCGAGCAGGCGAACAGCCAGGACCCGACAGAGACGGGTCAGAGCATCCCAGCTTGGAGAAAGCTCCTCCAGAGCTCTCAGGAGTCCCTAGGTGGCAACACTGCTCCTCCGGAGCCTCCCGGAGCCTGGGCCGGGATGGGAGCTCCAGCCCCAGCTTCGGAGCTTCTGCGGCTCTGAGAGACCTTACACTTTCCCTCACAAAGAAATCTGAGGAAAAGAGTATTTGTTTAATGCTGGTGGTGGCAAAGGAAAAGTGTAAACCTGTGATTGCTGGTAGGCTCTGCCCTCTGAAGGCAAACTAAAAGAATGACCAAAAAACACCAACAATTTTTTTTTTTTTTATAAGAAATAGCAGGAATTGAAGGTGAATTTTGTGATGCTGGGAGATGTGACTCATGATTCCTAAATGCTGTGGGTTGCCACACCTGGTATTTCAGGGGAAAAGCACCATCAGAGACCCAAAAGATAAAGAGACTTCAGAGTAAGTCCTGCTGATAACACCTGTTAGATTAGTAGATCTGAGAAGGCCTTTAACTTTTTTCCTTTTAATCTATGTTTATTTTCTGCTGGCTCTCTGTGCTCACTGACTGCTCCATCACCAAAACCCAAACCTCCCAATAAAAGCAGCAATTCCATTATGTCAGAGATCAGATACTTTCACCCATGTTTTGATGAGGTGACCTTTGGAGCTGGATAGCACAGTAAAAATGGAGGATTGCAAATATTATAACCAAATACACAATTTGAATTTCATCCTGGATTAATTACCTGAGTCGTCCACATCTGTTAGTGACCATAAATTACATTAGAGATGGAGAATTTTGTTGCAATGCTACTGCAATACTCACTTTTTGAATCATCTGCTGGTCAAGTATTTTCCACTGAAGAGATTCATGAATAATTTTGAATAACTGGACCAATATCTTTGGAATCTGTGCAATTTGCAAACAGGGAGAGAGAGAAAGTCTCAAATAAATTATACATTGTGGCTTTTCCCTGAAGCTCTGGAAATGGATTTAATTGCCTTATCACACTCCCTACCAGATCTTTTTTTCCCCTGATAAACATAAAATCTCTCCTCCTGTTTTGCTAACAAGACAATGATGAAATCAGTGAAGCAGGACCCAGCTGCCCAGCTTGGCAGGGTGGCGTTGCTTCCCACTTAGAGAAATTAATAATTTTATTAATGAATAATACAGATTATGCGGCCAGGTGCCTGTGAAACAGTTAAACGAAGCGGGGCGAGGCCACTCCGGGCTCAGCGGGAGGATGCTTCTCTTTCAGACGCAGACGGAGCGGCGGCNCGTGTCGTGTCGCCATCTCGTGTCGGGCGCCGGCAGCGGCTGCAGCCTCCTGGCCCCATTTCCAGCCACCTGACGTCATGTCAGTGCTGACACATAACGGCTTTTTTTTT
>VXBQ01000212.1:27557-53851 GCA_013400175.1 Phainopepla nitens | reverse complement strand
AGGGTGGCACACTGCTGGGGGCTGCTGCTGGCTGTGGCTCTGACGTTCAGTTTCGTGTTGGGCAGTGCAGGATGGAGAGCCTGGCCCTGCCTGCACAGTGACAGTGAGGGCACAGCCTGCCCAGGGGGGTGGTGGATGCTCCATCCCTGGGAACATCCAGGGTCAGGTTGGATGGGGCTTGGAGCAGCCTGGGCTGGTGAAAGATGTCCCTGCCCGTGGCAGGGCATGGAAAGAGAAGGTTTTCCAAGGTCCCTCCCAACCCAAACCCTCTGATTGTACAGTTCTAGGATTTGGTGAGTCCTGCTGAGGCTGCTGAGATCCCCTCTGCCCCACAGCTCCCCTGGAATATCCTGGTTGCATCTCTGTTCAGCGATGGAGGGATTTGGCCAAGGCCAGCCCTGGAGGCATTTCCAGAAGGAGCTTTGTGATTTCCAGCATCTTCTCCAAAAACCAGAGATGCAGGAATTGCATTGCAGGAATCTCCTGAAGAGACTCAGGGCTCCAGAGCTGGGTTTGGGTGCCTGTTGTCCCTCCTGCAGCACGGGCAGAGGCAGGTGAGGTGGCTGCTTTAGCAAGACCTGACATTATGGGGCTGGGATGGGGCTGAGATTTATCTGGTGATCTCAGGAGCACGTTCCTAAGAGCAAGGAGCCTTCTCTACACAGGGCAGTAACCTGTCCAGCCTGAGCAATGCTGCCGGGATTTTGGGATGTCCAAGGGCTGTTGTGCCTGTTAATGGGATTTTTGCAGGTTGTCAAGCTGCTGGTGCTGTTTTGAGACTTGTGATGTGGAGGATCTGCTGGGGGGGCTGCCTGCACAGGAGAACCAGGCTTGACCCCCTGGTCAGACCCATGTGTGGATCATCCAGGTCTGGAATAGGAGCAGCTTGCTTGAAGTTGTCATAGGAATGCAGAGCCAGGACCCGATTTCCCCCATGTATATTAATCAATATCACATTTCATTTGCTATTTTATCATCCTGTCACTTGGTATTACAGCTCCTCACAGTCAGCTCGTGGTTTTGCAGCCCTGAATAACTTGATCTCAACAACAGCCTTCATATCCTACCTCTCCCATTCTTCTCCCAGACCATCTCCACAGGTTCCCTGGGACACTGCTGGTGACTTCTGCTCCCACTGAGCACTGACCTTTGGGGTCTCACCCTTTCTTTCTGATGTTTCAACCAGTTGTTGGCTCAGGAGGCTGTCACACCTCTCCCAGACTCAGGACAGCTAAATGACTTTAAAACCCTTGGGTGAGAGAGCTGGAGCTCTGATCCAAGTCAGCTCCCTCAGCTGGACCATCCCTGTGCTTGTGATTGCTCAAAGGAAGTGTCACAGAGTATCACTTCCCTCTACTGTACACACTCTTCCTCCTCACATCCTATTTACCACCCAGCTGTGAGTTTTAGCCTCTCTTACAGTTTCTACCAGACTTGCTGAGTTTTCATACCCAGCCCTTGGGAACCCTCCTTTAAAATTAGCCCCATGTTTGCTACCTTCCGTGCTCTGGTCCTGCCACGCACTGAAGCAAAGGTTATCTGCTGCAGTTAATGGTTAAGCAATGTTTTATGTAAGTACTTTTACCCTTGGGTGAAAACCATCTGATCCTGGAGATTTATTACTGTTGTTTTCCTGTTTATTTCAAGCAGTAGAGGAAGCAATGTCCTTTACACGTGTTACAGTCCCCCCTTGGCTCAGGGCTGTGAGGAGCAGAGCAAAGGAGAAGGAGAAGGCACAAAGCCCTTGATGGTAGTTCTTTTTATGCCAGGTAATCTGGACCAACTGTCATGTTGTAAGACCAGTTTAAGGTGAAAAAATGCTCCCCCTCCCTCCTCTGGAGGAATCTTTCCCTCTTTCTCTTGTCTCTAGCCTTCTCCTTCCCTCCCTGCATATCTGGGATACATGAGAGGGGTTAGGAATTGCCAGGTGGGACAAGCCCTTTCCATCCTATGATCACCAGTCTCCTGCCCCAGGGGACAGTACCAGGGGTCTGGGGAGGCTTGTCCCCAACCCAAGGTGTCCCTATAATTCTGAAACACTGACATTTAACTCTCATTGCCTTTGTCAGAGCTGGTCCTTGGCAGCAGGTCTGTGTCCACCAATGAGCCAGAGGTTTGGAGGAGACCCCCAACACCTTTTGGCTGGGCTAGTAGGGACAGCTGAGTGGGGAGAAAGGTGGATGTAGGGATGGGCACAGAGAAAAATACAGGAGTTAGAGTTTTCTCACAGAAACCTGACCCACCTGTCAGCCTTTGGGAGACTTTCCATTTGCCTTCTAAACTCTGAGGCCTAAATGTCATATCATTTGCCCAGCCATAAACAGCTGAGAATTAAACAGACTGTGCTGCTTTTTTGGCTAATAGATACGTCCACTAGTGCTGCAACCTTATCTTCAAATCCCACTGCTGTTTGCACTGGAGATCAGGACCTCAAGCTGACTTTTTCTTTCCAAGATTTAAAGTGCTGGCAGAACATTCATTCAGTTGTGCAACCTCCCTTCAGAGGTTCTCAGGTCTTGGGCATGGAGCTAATTTTTTGCCCTTTGACAGCTGCTGTAAATCAATACAGCAGCTGGAGGTCAGTTGCAGTCAATCAGTAACCAGTCCTGATGGAGGGGAAAACACTAAATAGTTGGTATTAAAACAGGCTCTAAACTGGATGTTCTTGCTCCAGCTGACATTTTCACAGCTGTGCCTTTAAAATCTGGCTCCATCCAGCCTCATTGGAGGCACCAGCCTGGCCAGGATCTTTTCCTGGTAATAATCCACAGGGAGAATTTCCCAGCACATGGACATGCACAAATTACAGCCAAGTGGGGCACAAGGTGCTTCAGGTGGAGGAAGTGGGTCCTGTGGTGCAAGGTGTTCATTTGGTGCCAGCTGAATTAATCCTCCTTTCTGCAGGAAATCATTAGGTGTTGGCTGAAGCTGTGTATGACCTTCATCACAACCATCTCAGGAACTGAGACCCATGGCCAGGGGGGAATTCTTGCAGGGGTCCCTAATTTCTTTTAAAACAAGTGGAAACTGAGCTCTTAAATACCTTTGCTGTCTGAATCATATTCCAGTGGCGTCATCACGGCTGTTTGCTCCTTGTTCTGGAATTGGTTGCCCATTAGATCTTCTGCCTGACTTCATTTGGAACCCCTGCAATGAGAACACGCTCAATTGCCTCTTTCCTTTGAGCTCAGCAGCTCTGGGCGCTGTGGGTGAGGCAGGATCTGTCTCTGAGTAATCACCCAGCCAGCTCTCCGTGCGTGCAGCTCCTCCTGCCCTCGTGCCCTGCCAGCTGTGTGACACCAGCCCTGTGTGACACCAGCCCTGTGTGGAACCAGCCCCACGTAAAATCTGTGTGCAGCAGCCACATGTCACCACTCTGCTGCTGCTGCTGTTTGTCCCCTGCCAACAGAGTGAGGAGTCCCACCCATGACTCCTGCTGGGATCCAGGTGCTGCATGGTGTCCATCCAGCTGCAGGGGTTCAGATCTGGGGGTTGCACTTCCCATCCTCACTCCTCAGGTAGGGAGTTGTGGCTGCTGACAGCCTGGTCATAGAGAAAAGCTCACAACTTTCACAGGCTGTCCTGGGAAGGTTGTGAGAAAGTGCAGAGGAAGAATTAAAACAATCCCTGCACCTGGTGTTGTGAACATGTTATGCGTGAGATACGTGTTGTTTATAGTAAGATGTTTGCAAGATGTTGTCCTTCTTGCATCAATGGACTGAGGAGTGTCATTTACTAAACCAATACAATTTTAGTCCATGAACTCATCTATAAAAGGACAAGCTTTTCTCAATAAAGTGCTTCATTTTGCCTTCTGATGCACAGAGCCATTACTGCCACTGTACCAGCCCTTCCTAACTCAACAATGAGAGGGAGTGAGGGAGGTGGGCACCTCACGCTGGTTCAGGGCTGTCAAGTATCCATCAGATCCATCCCTGAGCCCTAGGGAACTCCTGAAAGTCTCAGACCCAGCCAGTGTGGGTCTGTTCCCAGCTTCTCAGTTGGACTCAATGATCTTAGGAGGTGTTTTCCAACCTTAATGATTCTATAATTCTGTGTTGCTTCCTGAGCCTGTGTCTGTGGGAATGCTGTTCCCCTCCTGCCTGCATGTGGAGGAAAGTTTTGACATCAGCCACTGGCCACAGCCATGTGGCTTTGGCGGCAGCAATCCCCCAGCTCTTCCCTGGAGCCTCTCACAGGCTCTGGTGCTCCTTCTGAGCCCACAGCCATGCAGGGAAAGGACTCAAGGAGGCTCTTCCCTTTCTCTCTCTCTCTTCTCATTTTATAAAAAATGCAAATACTGGCATTTCCTTCTAGCTTTCTGACAGCTGAGAGAAGGACCCCACAGAGCAGGGTGCAACCTGAGCTCATGAGCAACACAAAAGGGACTTCCTGGTGAGGAGCCACACACACGTGCCCATTAATCCTGAAAGGTGGAGCAACATCCTCTGGCACTGACCCCATGCAGCAGCATCCCTGCTGGACTGGTCAGGCTCGAATTTTAGGCTTCTTAAGGGTTTAATAAGAG
This sequence comes from Phainopepla nitens, assembly GCA_013400175.1. Taxonomy (NCBI): domain Eukaryota; kingdom Metazoa; phylum Chordata; class Aves; order Passeriformes; family Bombycillidae; genus Phainopepla; species Phainopepla nitens. The sequence goes on along the minus strand of VXBQ01000212.1, from coordinate 49,323 downwards.
GCTGAACTAAAATGCTAGCTTTGAATGGAGAGCTGAATCCTTCAAGGTCAGAAGGTGGAGAGGCTTGGGGTTGGGGTCAGTCCCATGCAGCAGCATCCCCAGGCTGCTGGACTGGTCAGGCTCGAATTTTAGGCTTCTTAAGAGTTTAATAAGAGGCTGAACTAAAATACTAGCTTTGAATGGAGAGCTGAATTCTTTAAGGTCAGAAGGTGGAGAGGCTTGGGTTTGGGGTCAGTCCCATGCCACGGGGAGGTGTGCTGCTCCCAGCACTGCCAGGAATGTTTTTTTTTTTCCTGGTGAGCAGGTGAGGGATGCCTGTGGCACTGCTCCTTCTGCCTCAAGGTCCCTGTGATGGTTCTGTGAAGTGGGGCACAGCCAGGGGCACCCCAAGGGGCTCACAGGACCTGGTCATGTCTGCAGGTTTGGGCAGGAGCTACACGGGAGTGGCTGTGCTGTGTTAGGGAGCTGGCTGCTCTGTTCAGTGTCCATCTCACCCCAGCACATTGAGAAACAGACCCAGAGCCTCCCCTGGGATCCCCTGTGTAGGAGAGCCCTCACACACCAGGCCTGTGTGCCCAGGAGGGCTAGCAGACACCTTTCACCTTGCACAGCCCTGGCTCTCAGTGTCTCAGAGCACCTGCACGCTGCATGCTTTAAGTGCCTGCTGCCTTCCCAGGGGATTCACCAGGAGGGAAAGCCAAGAAAGCACTTTAGAGCCAAGGCTTTAGCACTGCACTGTGCTGGCTGGAGCAGCAGTGAATCCTCTGCTTTCTGCTCCCAGCTATGTTTGCATCCCAGCTCTTCTGAACAACCAGCTCCACGTCTCCTGAGTCATTCCAGCACTGCCAAGTCACTTCAACACTGCCACACTTCCAAAATCCCCTACCTATAGGAAAAAAGGTGCCATACAAACCCTGTCTTTATTAAAACTTCATCCTTTGTGTTAGTATGGCAAGAACATACCACTTCCTACAGATGGCTCAAAAAATGGCAGATGAGCCATGGGTCAGTGGTGGCTGCCCCAGCCAGGGTTGATCTGAGGGAAAGGCCGGCTGCTTCAGAGGGCAGCAGAGCCAGCATTTCCCACCTGCAGAAAATGGTCTCCACAAGAACATACACAAACATTATGGGCCTTTAATTGGAGGTTTTTCCACATAGGAAAGGAACAACAAAAAACCCAGCAAGTATTTTCTTGGTCAGCAAAGCCTGGTCCAGACTCCTCTCTCTCCGTCCCATGCAGCCTCTTGTGAAATTATCCAAATAACTGGAGATTTAGATCCATTCCTATTGCAGGAACATTTCAGAAATAACCCAAGCCCAAACCACTGGGGGAGGAGCCCAGTTCTCCATCCTGCAGTAGTCTCTCCCATGGCTTGGCTGCTGGTGCAGAGCGTGGAATCAGGGGAAACAGGGCTGGACTCACATCCAAAGCTGTTTCTCTCGCTGTGAGTTTTCCTCCCTGCAACAACCAAACACCCAACGTGCACAGGCTTTGGGGGGTGCAGATGTCCAACATCAGCCTGTTTAATCTCCTTCTCCAGCCCTTGCCACACCCAGCCCCAACACAGGCCTGCAGCAGCACACGTATGCCCACTGCCAGCCTCGGCCGCCCTGCAGCGAGCCCATTAGATGGCACCATGGGGCAGCACTGCCTGCACCTTCCTGCCTCCCTTCCTCCCTTCCTTCCTCTCACCCAGACATGTCTTGACACTGCTCCAGCCCTGAACTGGCCCTTTGTGCAGGGCAGCAAGCTCTGAGCTCTGCCACAGTCACTTGGCTGAGCCCACAGAACAAGGAGCAGGGACCAGGCTCACTGTGCCATGTTCCCCCTCTTCCCTGCAATCACAGTCCTCAGCGAGGCAGGATGTTTCCACGATCAGCCTTTTATTTATTTAAGGATTTTGTATAGGCAAATGTTACATTTTTTGGACACACAAATGTTAAAATGATTGATCCTATGTGCGCTCACCTGCTCCCACCCACAGCCCGTGCTGGCTGTCTTAGGGAATTCATTCATACTCCTACATACAGTGGCCTGGTGGGAAGTGTATTCTGAGGTTGGAAAGACTCTAAAAAGGCTCTAAAAGGGTGACAATGATAAAAGCCTTAAAAGGGTCCACTTCGTTTGCTTGTGTTTGTGCAATTCAAGTTCAGGAGCTTTGTGTCTGCCTAATGCAGCTTGCAGACTGTGTATCACACTTCCCTAGGTTGAATTTTGTTCTGACTCCTCTTACTTTGCCCTCTCATCTATAAAAGCAGGATTGCTACTGAAAATAAGCAATAAATCGCTGTGTATGCTCAGGTGTAAAGGCTTTTCAAAGCAAGACAGCTGGCAGCACACTGCTGTCCTTCTGGCTTGGACTTTTTGGGAGAGACAATATATTGATTGAAACTTAAATAGGGAATGAGGGTGTTTGCTGACCTTGTTCTGGTGACAGAAATGTAATTTCAGGGTGAGACTGTGCCTTGAGCTTTTACAAGGACCTGTTGTCCCGGGCATAGGATCAAGGGAGTTTCTCCTCCAGTAAGGACTGCAAGATAGGTAGTAGTTGCCATTTAAAAGAGAGGTTTTTAAAAGGGAAAAAAAGGAAAATTGCAATTAAAAGAAGCAAACTCATAATGCATAGGTTGGTTAAATGTGCACAATTGTAAATATAGACAATAATTTACCAGCTTTTCTCTTGGAATATTAGTGCTGCTATAAGAAGCCAAGCATGTGACGTACAACGACAAACCAGACTGAAAATGAGACAGATTAAATTGACATTGTATATATCTTAGCTGTGTACCAACTAGGCAAACAAATGCTATGAATTCTGTCATTTATGATGGAAGCTAGATAAAAATTGTATAATTGCTGAAGTGAGTCACCTAGTTAAGTGGCACTCCTATGTGGACAAATTGATTTCAATGCAAGATTAATGGCCTTTTGCTGCTGGTTTACATGCCTGCCAAAGACCAAACTATGTTGTTGCTAAGCATCATTAATGGATTAAAATAGGGGTTCTGCATAATTCCTACAGTGTATCTTCAAAGAGTGTGTTTAGTTTGGCACTAGCCTAGCACTTGTTAGCCCTACTAACACACGGATGGGGGCGGCTCACACGTGTGAGGGAGGTTAATGCAATCCCAGGAACTCTTTCAAAAGCTCACAGGTTTTCTTGTGGATGACTTCGCGGAGCTTGCGCACGCGCCGGACGCTGGAGGTGCCCACAAAGCTGTCTGGCTGTAGGACGGCCATGCCATTGTGGACGTCCCCCATGATGATGAGCTGGCCATCCACCGTGGTCATGTTGGGACACGGGCAGCTCCAGTCCATGTTCAAAAGCGTGATTTCTAGCGGTTCCTTCCCCAGGAATTTTAATCCCATTTTTTCATCCTTGAGAATCTCCTCCACTGTCACCAGAGCGTGTCCTGAGTCTTGGTCTTCGGTCAGCTCCGTGATGCGGCCCAGGATGACAAAGTCGCTTTTGCAGAAGCTGGTCACCAGCTTCTGGCGGGGCTTGCAGGCCTTGCAGTGCGTGTTCTTTGGGAAGGGGCACATCTCCTCGCAGGCCTCCCGGCTCTCAAAGTTGTTCTCGTTGCCTCCACACCCGCCGTAGATGAAGGACTGGCACTGCTTTGTCAAGCTATTGTAGGCCCACCGGGGCTCGTAGGCCTTGCAGTGGCCTTGAAGGGCTGGCAGGTTGCAGATGTTGATGGGGCCGTTCATGCACGTCAGCATGCAACTCTCGTAGGTCTCAAAGTGGTTGAGGTTGCTGTTGCAGTTCCCATAGATGAAAGTAAAGCAGTTGTTTTTCTTGGCATCATAGTACCACCTGGTCTGCTCTTCCCCACAGTCTTCACTGTCTGGCTGCTTCAGGCACTCATCGGTTGGAAAATGTGTTTTGTTTTGGGAGGCTTCCTTGGATGTGGGCTCTCCTCTGATGACTGACAAAGGGAAATCTGCCTGGAGGAGGCCACCGCTGTTCTGGGCAGTGCAGGTGTAGATTCCTGCATCCTGCAGCTGCGTGTTGTAGATGACCAGCTGGGCGATGTTGGTGACCACGACGTTGCCTCTGACGTGGTTTGGCTTCATGATGACTTTGTCCTTCCCATCGACCTGCTTCTCCCACGTGATTTCTGGCTTGGGTCTCCCTGTGACGTCGCAGAGGAAGCTGACGGTCTCTCCCACGTAGACAGACTGATGGACGGGGTTGTTCACCAGCGCAGGTGGCAGGATGTCAATGACTGTTGTCTCAGAGTAGGCAGTGGTGGGGCGAGCTGTTGTTTCTGGGGGGATAGGGCTGGTGTTTGGCCAGGTGAGATGGTACCTACAGGTGACCACGTTCAGGGTGATGCCTTTGATGCAGGCCTCTGCATCCATGTAGCACTTGTTGTAGTAGGTGAGCCCGTCAGAGGCGCAGGTGAAGCTCGGCTCCTTCTCACACCTGTCCTTGCACTTGCAGACGGGCTGCCCGTCCCAGATGTCACACTCTGAGCCTTGCTGGATGCACATGAAGCGGTCACACGTTGCCTCTTTGGGCATCCCCACAGGCCCCTTTTTGCCCTTGATGTCCATGTACCGAGCGGCCACACAGCTCTTGGTTCCACAGACATTGGGGCAGCACTTCTCAAAGGTCTCACACTCCTGTGGGGCAGGAAAATACCCTGGTCATTACTGGGAACAGAATAAAGGCCTTTTTGGAGACTCAGCAAGCAGAGAGCCAAAAACTCAGCTCTGCCACAGAGATCTGTGTCCAGAAACTCAGTGCCCCCACTGTCAGTAAGTAGAAACAACCTCTCAGCAATTCCCAGGGGTTCTGAAGTGCTGAAGGAGAAGACTCTTGGGAAGGAGAATGTATTTCTGTTTCTTAAACACAAACCTCCTCATAAGTCTTTACCCCAAAGTCACATGGACTGCTTGACTATGAACCAACCACCCCCCTTCCATGCTCTCTGATATGCCTGAGGACAAGCCCTGAGAAACAAGAGCAGATGGAAAGTCTTATCATATGGCTGTAGGCAGTAATCCTTCTTATTTTCCAGAAGTATGTAAAGTATTATTTGAATTCCCTGAGACTAACAGCCGCCTCTTGGAGGTGAAACTGCCAAGGATTTGTAATTGTTCACATTGTAGAGAAAATAATAGAATATCTCAAAAGTAAGGTAATACTTGCTCCAAAAATAATTTTTCTATGGTATTTAGAAAAACAAACCCCAAACAGCTCATTATGGCTTCTCTGTCCTATTTTAGTCCTATTTTCAAATGCAGCATCGCTCTTCCAGTGATTTATTACACCCCGCCTCGGCTACAGTCAGCTCTAAATTGTGGTTAATTTTAGCAGAATTTTCATCTTCTGTGCAGAAAAGGTATTTGATACGTGTGATCAGGGTTGCTGGGTGGTTATGGTTTACTTCAAGGGACCAGGAAAACTGCTACCATGAGCCCAACAGGGCACACTTCCACTGAGTGTTAAACCTCTACAAGCCCCCTAAAATCCATCAGCTTTCTCCATAAGTGAGAACAAAATGGTTTTTAAGCTACCAAGCTAAAGAGCTTCTCCTGAGTCCAGTATCTTTTCCTTATTGGGAAAAAGATGACCTAACACCAAAACTCTTCCCCCATTTCCAGCTGCACATTACTAGGTTTCAGAAGCAAAGCTAGAAACCAGGACTGGGGAGGTTTTCAGCTGGGGTTGAGTAGTGTGGCTTGGCAGAGTCCTTGGTTGCCTGCAGTACACTCACTCCATCCAAAGTCCCAAGACTCTGTGCTGCCACTAGGCAAAAGGAGTATTTGTAGCCAGTGGCTTCTGGCTTTCAGGTTTTGACCAGTAAATTATTGAAACATCATCATCATCATCATCTGCTGCTGCTGCTGCTGGGGTTTAGAAAGTGTTTTAGTGTTCATTGCTGCACCTGGTAGCTGGAACAGAGGCAGCTTATTTGGGAATGGCAAAAGTAAAAAGAGCACCTTCATTCCTAACACATGGGATCCATCTGAGTAAATGTCTTTGTTTACTTACAGCCAGAATTTTTGTCTATTTTTCCCCCCTTTTTAGCATTGCAGAAACAATCTGGCTACAGAGCACAAACCCAAACACTTCTTTTCAGCACAGTAAATGTTCCTGTCAGCCAGGTTTGGGCTGCAGAAGCTTTGTCATGGAACATGATGTAAGAGGTAGGACAAGCAGGTATTTTCAGATGCCAGCTTGAGCTGGCAGTGCTGACAGGTTGAAAAATGAATTTAAGGGTGGTAAGCTAAACACATTTTTGAGCTGGGAGCATCCCACAGAACATCTGCCTGGTCATTTTAGCCATGCCCTGTTCTGCACCCCAAGCAAGCTTTGCGCTTCAAATGCAGCAAAGGGTGCTGATTTACATGTCAAATTAAACTATTTCATACAGGATTCCTCTCAGGAATATAAAACATTGATGATGGCCACCAACAACAAAGAGCACGATGACACTGTTAAAATACTACAGATTGGTCCCAGGGCATGCTGAGTTCTGGAGTATCAAATTCAGGCATTTCTTTTGACATGAAAACAAGGAAAAGGATCAAACAGAGTCAGCGCTGTACCCACACCAGCAAAAGTGACAGCTGGCAGACACCTCCCCTCCTAACTGATAACTCATCCAACCCTTCCTATGGAATATAGGCCCCGGGTCAGTGCAATCCCTGCTGTCTGCACCGGGTCCTGCCCGGTGCCAGCACCCTTCCAGCTGGGACAGAAGGCTCCCACCAAACCCCCCCGAGCCCCAGCAGTGAGCAGAGACACAGAAATGTGCATCACTCACCAGGTCAGCGTCGCACTCCCTCTTGCAGGTGCTCTGCGCGTCCACCCACAGGTTGGGGTTCATGTCATTGGGGCATATCCCAGCGTGGGAGTAGCGGATGGGAGGCAGGGCTCTCCCTTTCAGAGACACCTCCAGAAGCAAGAGGACACTGCTCTTCCCCAGCAAGATCCACATCCACCGAGTGAACAGCACCACCAACATCTCAGAACTTCTCCAGGGCAGTGNTTTTTTTTTTTTTTTGGTAAGCCTTAAGTTTTTGAGGACCCCAGATGCACCTGACTTCGGTAAAAACTTCAGCAAGCTCCTCTGCTGCCTCTGTCGATAGTGCAGTTTGGTCTGGACCTCATTAGATTAAAGGTCCTAGGAAGTCACCCCCTTATTTTAAGAGAAACGCTACTTGTGAGAGCAGAGTTAGCTCTATTTATACCCTGCCTCTGTTAACAAGTCAGAAAAAGTAAACTTGATTTCTTTGACAGGCACACGCTTCCTATGTCCTGGTGGCAGTCAGACAGATTTGTTGCAAGAAAAAAAAGCTGGAAAGAGTTCAAAAGGCTGGAACTGGCATGGTGGGACCCCTGCATGTTTCTGAATGCAGGGAGGCCTTCTTAACCCCTTTAGACCTAAAGTACTTCCCTATGCTAAGAATGGCATTTACTTCTGAAAGGGGACTTGTCTAAGTAACACGGACCCGCAGTCAGGGGATTTCCCCACGGCAAGGGGCTACACAATCACTTGCTAAAAGGAACAAATAATAGGATTGAAGCAATTAAAGCCAGAATATCATATTTTAACAAAGGAAGTAGGGAAGAAATAACTTATTTAAACTTAGGATCAACAAAGCAGAATGTCTTCGTAACTTCTCCCGGGGCTCCTCCGGGCTTTTTTCTTCTCTTTGGTTGGGAGATTTCCATGATGCTAAGTTTAATGCTGCCTTCCAGTCCCACCAGGAAGATGTTAAAAGTGTCCCTGAATTCCTCCACATTTCCTGACAGCCAGATCCCATTGTACAGTGCATTGCTGACCCCTTTAACAGCAACAACAAAAAAATAGTAGAAGTTCAACTCTATGGAAACCTGCATAAAGGAATGTACAGCATTTTTGCATTGGGGGGTGGGAGGGAAACTCAGTCAAGCTGAGTTCCTCATTCCCTGATTATTACAGCAAGGAGCTGATCCTGCTCGTGCTGAACACGTGCCAAAATCCAGAGATGAGTGGCAGAAGTCTGAGCTGCTCAGCACCTTCCAGGATTAGGGCCTCTGGGCTGGCTTTTGGGCTAGCTTGAGTGGATCCTGCATGTTGCTAAGAGCCTCCTGAGAGGATCAGGTAAGTTTGCATCCCACGTGGAGGTTCTGCAGGGCTGGACCAGCAGTGCTGTGCCTGGGTAGGAGGGAAGGGTGTGCATCCAGCCCATGCCCAGTGCTGGGAGCTGCAAAGCCAGGCAGAGTCAGCCCTTACTTTTTTCCATTGGGTTTATAAAACCAGGGTAGTTCATTATGGCTGAGTTTGGACCTAATTCTCCCCTGAGCAATGATGGCTGCCAACCAGTACAACCATCAGTGAACTGGGTGACCAAGGGGCTCCTGCTCCTCCCCTGGGGCCAGGCAGCAGAGCACAGTGACCTGCTGGTGTTCCCCGGGATCACCTCCACCAGAAAGGGAGGGCAACCTGGAGCCGACCTGCCCCGGGCTGTGGCATTTCTGTAGCAGCCCAGGCTTACAAAAGGGGCTGTTACAGCTCTGATTTGTGTGCCTGTATTAACCATATGCACAGTATTTGAATTTCATGGGACGTGCAGAGCGAAGTTGTCCAAATTAGCTATTTATAAGGGAGCGAAGTCAACTGCCAGGCAGCAGTTTGCAATTGATTTATTCACTCTGAAACTTTAGAAACCTGCATGATACTTGTACAAAGTGTGGCTGTGTGCTAAATGTTTTATTCAGTACTTGTTTACAAAGACAAACGCAGCACCCTGTGATGCCTAAAAAAGCCAACCAAAAATGACACATTCCCAAGAGGTACTTAAAATTCTTACAGCTCTATTAACAACAAAATCACATGTATGAGTGGTTCTGTTGACTAAACAAAGACACTTTATGTTGTAAAACTGACTACAGATAAGCTTTGAAACCAGGGTCTGGAGAAGTGCAGGTATCCAGGGTGCTGGGGAAGCTCCCTTGTCGACCTCAACAACCACTGCACATGCAGGGAGTTTTCCCTCAATCCATGGCATTGCCACAGAGTAGCCATGGATGTGATTTTTCCCTGCCAGCTTCAATCTTTTATGGCTGTTTTACCCCCTTACCTGCTGGGCCAGAGGTGGATCTTACAGGCTCCATCTCCTCCCTGGTGCCAGCCAGCCACGTCCTCGCTAGCTTTGGTGAGTGAGAGACACGCTAATGTGGGTCACTGCAGGTGGAACTCTGCTCCAAACAGGAAAATACAGCACTATCTTATTTTTAACTGTCCCTGACCAGGGATCCCTTGCCCAGAGGCACATTTCAGCTGTGGGGAAGCAGAGTGAAAAATCAGATATTGGTTTGCATCAGATAGACAGAGCAACCTTCTGCTTTGCTGTGTCCTTCTCCATCCACAGGGATATTCTCTGGCGACAGGTAAGTCCCATTGCAGCTTTCTGCTTTCAGCTCTGAGGGATCACGTTCCTGGATCAGTCCCTTGGCCACTTGAGCTCAGCCAGGAGAGAGGAAAACATTGCCATAAATCTCCCTGTGAATGTGGGCAGACAGCTCCAGAGGGCAGTGAGGGCTCCAAACAACCCTCGGCAGCTGCCCCGTTCCTGCCAGGACATCCCAGAGATGCTGTTACCCAGCCTGAGGAGCACATCCAGGAGGGAAACCACTACACAGGCTGCCCCAGGCTGGCTCAGGGACAGCAGGGACCCTGATTGTCCCAGCATGGACAGCCAGGCTCTGACTAATGCACTCACTGTCTCCTGGGGTTCATTGAGGGCTGTTTAATTGCCTGGTTAAAGTTAATTTAACTCCAGTGGCTGCAGAGGATATGACTGGACACTCCAGAACACCACCAGTTAATGCCAGTTGTGAACTGGTGTCTCTGTCAAGGTCACCAGGCCCAGTTTCTTCCGTTCCTCTTGTGTATAAAGCACTGTGCATTTTTTCTTTAATATAAGCAATAAAGTAATCCTTATTCTCCATTGCTATGAACAAATCCATTATGAAAGCTGATTTTATGGGTTATCTCAGCCATGTCAGATACTGATGTGATAAAGGTCTTCCCAAAAGAGATCAAGCCTTGGAAGCAACCCTGTTACTACCCCAAAATACCCCTTTCTGATCAAGATGCAGAAATGAGTCTGCTGGATGGGGAACTGGGATGAACTTCTCTGGATCTCAGATGGACAAACCTGATCCCAGATGGCACAAAGCAACATCCTGGGTCTGCTCCCAGCAGTGTGTGACCAGCCCCAGTCCTGAAAAGCCCTCCTAGAGTGCCCAAGGTCCGGGTTAGGGTTGTCAATCTAGAACCGGCTTAACTGCTGTTGAGTTTTTTTGTAAATTATAATTTCTTTTTCCTTTTTCCTGCCCTCCTCTTCTGTGCCAAGTGTTGACTCAGTGTGTGGTGTGACACCTTTTAACTGAGGACAGAAACAGGATTCTCTGGTGCACAGAAAAGTATAATTTTATTTGGGTATTTTTCCTTAAGCCACTGCTAAAGGAGCAGCAAACTGTTGATCAGATTTACCAGGCCAGCAGTCCTCATCTGGAGTTACTCAGAGGAGGGTGGATTGATTTGCTGGTTTTATTGTGGAAGGCTCTTGGCAGGAACTGTCACGGGCGATGTAAAAGCTCCAGCTCCCATTGATGTGTTCCTCGGCACAGGGGCCCTCCCAGCCCCAGCCTCTCGTGCTCCCCGGGCCCGCCGCCACTGCAGCCGGCTTTGCCAACACAAACACGAGCCACCCCCTCTCCAGACAGGCTGTGACTCATCGCCGCGGTGGCACTTTGCTGCCTGAGGCATCCAGACCCTACCTGAGGGCTCCCGGCCTGGATGTCCCCAGAACACGCTGCAGATTGAGGCCAGGGGTGAAGGGTGGATGCTGGACCTGCTCTGCATAAAGCAAAGACTCTGTCTGGTCCTTGAGGCTGCCCTCCTCCTCCTCTCACAGGACAGCAGGGCCTGGTGCCAACTCCCTGCACTGCCCACAGCATCAATCAGCCCCTTCCAAACGGAACACCCAAATCTGCCCTGCCCACAGGGACCCTGGTCATGCAGGCAGCTCCAAGGACATGCTCTTCTTCAGCCCCACCATCACCACGCACCCTCTGCAGGTCCTTGTCCATGCATAGCTGAAAATATGATGCCTGTGCTCTAAAAAAACCTGTTTCATTGAGGCAGTAACGATGTTCCAGGCTGTATGTAAAGCTTATTGTACTTAAAGCTGATAGCCAGACATTTGAAAGGCAATGTCACTGCCAGATCCCTTTTTGCACAGCTGCTGACTGCTTGTCTCAAGCAGGAACATTGCTTCCACAGAGAAATACAGATAATGCCTTGGGATCTCAGCTTGATCTTGCTTTGCACTGCAAAGAGTCAAACCTTCCCCTTCGAGTGATATCCTGAACCTTGGCAGGGCCTGCTCAGGGGATGGCCAGGGACCCCAGCTTGGATGCCTTTCCACAGCCCTCAGAAGACCACACGTCTCCTGCTGGCTGAGCGAGGAGGATTTTTGGCAGCATGAGATGCACCTCTGAACATCAAAGCACAGGCAAAGGCTGCTGTGCTGGCCACATGCTTTGGGAGCACATGCACATGGGCCAGGCAGATTTGGGCTGAAGGTGTACAATGGGAACAGCCTGTCTGGGTCCTATTTCAGTTCTCTTCATATGCATAATTAGCAGCAGAGGCATATTTCAGTTTTCCCCAAGTTAAGACAGAAATCTCCCTGTAAGCACCCAGAACTAACAAGTGCTAGTTTTGATTCTGAAATAACATATCTGAACAGATCTCAGAGAGCAGGGAAGGCTCAGTGGGCACATTTGGCACGGTGACTGCTCACCCAAAGGAGCTGCTGTAGATGTGCACACTGCCTCACGTGCAGCTGCTCGGTAAGCAGGAGTTAATGTGGTTAGAAAAAAGGGCCCAGTTTAGTGGGGGGGAAATCAATAATGTCAGGGAGTTTATTATAGGGTTATGGGCCACCTGCTAGAACTCAGCATTAGGCCTGTGCTGCATTGTGTTTCGGGAAGAGCTGATGGCACTGCACTCAGACAGGGCTAGTGCCAGAATTATTATTTTATGCCTCAGCAGATGGCTTCTGCTCAGGGGTTTTATCTTTGAGTGCAGACACACGACTAATCATCATTTGCTTTCTCTTTCTCTGCTAACGTAAGCTGGGCAGGAAGCAATTGCCAGTTTGATGATGGTTCATTATTGTTTGGTTTATTCTGTCTGAAACAGCACAGCAAGAGGCACCAAGGATACAAAGGAAGATAATCAACGAGATATCCGTTATCAGCGAGATATGGGGAAAAGCTGAGCTCAGAAGCTTGTCTTTCACCAGCTCATCTCTTTCTGCCTCTGTTTCAGAGACAAAGCCCAAGATATCCCATAGATAATTTGGAGAGGTCAGGTTGGTATCCTTGGATTGTCAAGATTGCGAAGACGAAATGCTGGGAATGGGTTCATCCTGCCTTAGAGCAGGGTGATCTAAATCACTTCCTAAAGTCCCTTCCAGCTCTGTTCTCTGTCACTGCCAATGCTAAGCGAGACCTGCTCCATCAATTAAGCTTTGAGTTAGGGAAATCTGAGGTCTGTAATGCAACCTGGAACGCCAAGAAACAGAAATCACAGCACACTGGCATCAGTGCAGGGCGAGCACTTTCCATGTTAGGCCCTCTCAGCTACCTGGTGTACAGGCTGGACCAGCTCCTGTCACCTGCTGAGTGTGGCAGACACAGATGCCATGGACACAGGGCTGCAGCATGGAAGCTTGAGCACCTTGTTTTGTGGCAGGTTTTAGGAGTTCATAGTTAGTTTTATGGCAACTTTGAATAATAGCACTTTAGGGAACTGACACCAAACCTGTGGTGTGCAAATGGAGACGTTCCCATGGCTTGCAGGACTGCTGTGGCCGTGTGAGCCATAGGATAAAATCCTCGGGGTTGAACTGGGATGTTTGTTGTTGTTCTTTGTGACTTTCAGTTGTTCTGCTTGGTTCCAGCTCGGTTTGAATCAAAGCTCAGAATAAAAGTGAGGCGAAGGCCTGGCATGTGCCCAGGCTGAGTGCTCAGCACACCTTTTACCAGAGCTGGTGGTGTTTCTCCAGGAACATAAGTTAATTTAGTTCCCTGTGTAGAACTAATGAATATAACTGAACCCACTGCACAGATTCACTTCAGTCTACAACTGACCCTAATTTAACCTCCCTTATTTACTCTTAGGAATTTAAAGCTGGGAGGAAATCACTTGCTGAGTATCACACAGCAACAGCCACAAAAGGTTGGAGTCCCAAGACCCTACTTCCAACCCCATGGGCACCATTACCTTCTCAAAATGCAGGTTCAATATAGAAAAGTCACATTGTTTTTTGTGATTCAATTTATATAAACGGTAAGGTTTTAACCTGCTGTACTATGTTATTTTAACCCCAAGCCTTAATTCCCTGTGACTTCAGCATGAAGGAACCATCTCTTTGTCACTTGGGGCTGATCTTTTTTTAGAAAGATTATGAACCTTTCAGTGTAGGAGAGTTTGTGAGATTAAACTGCTGCAGAATTGCATGACTTTGTGCTCCATTGTGAGACTTTACCAAACCCCTGAATCTGTGGAAATTTGGAACCCTCCTTGTGGCTGGGAGCTGCTCCAGGAGATGCAAAGCAGCTCCCAGCGACTGGGCTTTTCATCAGGCAATGTGTGTTGGCTTCTCCAGACAACCTGGAAGTTCCAGAGCTCCTCTGAGGGTTTGGTATCCAAAACTTCACTATAAACAAGCTAATTTTCACAAAATGGAACTATTTCCATTTCTGTGGATATCATGAAATCCCTTGAGCAACAATTCTATCTTCTTGGAATTTAAATCTAAATTAGGACAAAATTCCTTTTTAACTGAAGAGTTATTGCCCTGGTTTGGCTTTGCTGGCTGTTAGCAGTCCTGGCTGTTACACAGCACATCCTCTGCCTGTGCCCACAGGGTGACCTCTGCCAGGAGCAGTCCCTGCCTTCTAAGCTGGGCACATGAAGAGTCTTTCCAAGAGATGAAATATTTTGTTTTAGTTTGCCCTGTGTGCCACCAGACGCAAGGCATCACACAGTCTGCACTGGTTGGACCAGACAGGGGCAAACAGAAGGAGACAGAGCAGCTCTTCGGGGCTACTGATGCCCTTACTGGAAGTGCCCAAAGGAGCCAAAGTGCAGGTCTGGTTTGTAAAGGCACTCTTCTCCTGGCATTCATTCAGCAGCACATCTGAACACAGGCTGAGGTGGGAGTGATGTCTGCAAACCAGCGATGACCCACTTCCATTGATCCTTTGAGCAGCTAGCTCATCCTTCCTGCCCAAGCAATGGGACGTTCGTCTGCCTTTAATAGGTTTTTATCACCGTTGCTCTTTCTGATTCCAGATAATTCAACATACATTCTTATTTTGATCTTTTATTTTTTTCAGAGTCCACCTGCAGCCCGCAGCATAGCAGGGTCTGCTGAGATGCAGAACTTTCTTTCCGTGGCAGTTTTGGAGATAAGGGGTCCTGCCTGACACGACGGTGGCTGGCAGAGCGATCCTAGATTTAGGAGATTCACGTGGTTTAATCGTTACGATTTCCCTATGCCTTTAGGGCCAGCACGCTGGGCTCAGTGCTCTGTCTCACCAATTGCTGGGATTATGTTTAATGACAGACACAGCAGAAGGTCTTTGAGCTGAGGGATACAAAGGAACCGGAGCATCATTAGCGGTGAGTGTTTCAAATGCTCTGTAATGGCCTGATTTTTCTCCAGTTGAAGTCGATGTAAATATTCTGCTGACTTCAAAGGGGAACGGGGTGAGGTTACGGCCAAGTACTCTTGGAAATCCCACCCAGTGCTTGATTTTTTCTTGACCTGAATGGCAGTTCAGTCAGCTCTGCTTCCACAAAGGAGCTTTCAGGAGTCCTGGAAAAGCCACCGGAGTGCTTTTAGCCCTGGGTTCACATGGTAGCAGCATGTGAATTGCGGCAAATCTAGAGGCGATTCAGCCCTCCCAAGTTCTGACTCCACTTCTGCAGATGTCTGGCTGGCATCACTCTTGCTCTCTCCTCCCTGACTGTGGGGGAGTTTAGGGCAGTGGGATTCCCACGGAGGCGCTTCAGTTTGGTGCGGTGAACTCCTGCAGTGGGGCAGCAGAATGTGGGGTACCCTCACAAGACCTTTGGCTTTGCTGTGCATCAGCCAGGAGAACAAGCTGGTCAAAATGCCTGAAAATCTTTACAATGTGGCATGAGCTGTGGCTTTGTCTCTTCCCAGCACAGAGAAAATGGTCTTGAACTTGATTCCTTTTTCTTCTTTTTTTTTTTTTCCCCAGGGAGGACTGTTTTTTTGTTTTTTCTTTCATAATTCTACACATTTTTTTTGTGTTTGTGTAGCATCATACTTAAAAAGCTCTATGGGAGTGGAAAATCAGATCTTTCTATACATTTCCAAATATTTCCATTAACTAATTTCCTTTTGAAGTCAATCAGATTTGTCAGTTTGGAACTGTTATCTCTGCAGGAACGGGTCCTGTCTTTGCCCCTGGCTTTGTGAGCCCAGACCACTTGCTCTCTGCACTACAGCTTCCACCTCCCTGAAAGGGACTATAAAGCTCTCAAGTGGGTCAAGTGACATCAATTTATCTTTGAAATCTCAACTTCTTGCCATTCCCACTGAGCTGTGTGTGACTGTGAGGTGTGATTTGCTGCAATTGCAAAACTGTTGGGAAAAGATGGCAAATGCAAAAATTGTATCTGCAGCCATTTGTTCACGTCTCTTAAACTGAAGTTTAAGCACAGCCCTTTCTAATTCACACACACACACACACACACACACATGCACACACATACTTTTCTTTTAAAACTTTGCTGTGGCCAGAAATCTAATACTATAATTGTTTCAAGACATATATTTGTACTTTCTCAGCTCTTTTTGATTTGTCTGAGGAATCTGGTGTACCCATGGCCATAAAAAACAGGTTAGTGCACAGTAGAGGCTTTCATGGCCACTAATCTTGATGACAAAATTATTCAAACAAACACTTCTTGTGTCACTGATATATATTATGTAAAACCTTGTGACTTTGATTATGTGTCTATAATACAGATTAGTCTGTTTGGGTGTTTGGTGCTGACCTCCAATAAGCTCCTAAAGTATTAACAAGAATTTGCAAGTGACAGGCAGGCAGAGGTGCTGTTCTGCCTAATCCCATTCTCAAAACTCTGGCTATATATGTCTGAACAGTTTCTGCTGCTTTCTTGAGGCACCAACCAGGTTCTTTCTTTCTCAGCCCCCTCCCAGCCACCTTTGTCCTTCTTTCCACTGCTGTAATGTGTCACAAATGTTGGAAGATTTCACCAACCTTATGGATTAGAGCCAGGGAAACAGCGAGAACAAATTTAGAATAGGAGGCAGAGAATGTACCAGCTGGGAGGTGATGCTGTCAATCTCCATGGAGACCTCTTTGGTTACAGCTCTGCTAATTACTCTGATGAATTGTATAGTGCCTGGTTGAAAGCCTGGCCGAGTCAATGGAGAGTTCCAAACTGACTGGCTGTGTCTTGTGCCCATAAGGGATGCACAGGGCACAGCCCCTCAGGGTAACCAGTTATGATTTGCACTGGGAGCTTTCTCCTTGATGGCCAAAGCACAGCCTAAGGAGAATCCAAACACCTTCATCTGATCTTCTGCATGAGGCCAGCTTCTTCTAAAGAAAAGAGCTCTGGAGAAATAAATGTAGATCTTGTCTTAGCAAAACAATTTTTTTTCTCAGGCATGCGAGTGAAACATCTCTGTCATCTTGTGAACTTTCCACAGAAGTCAGCTGCTGCAGGAGATGAAGTGGGACAAGATCCACAGAAGCCTTTTGACTCCAAATGCCTAGACAGGACATGCCTCTATGCAGGATTCAGGCAACTGGTTCTATTTGCCCCTTATCCCCAGGATGAACATGTTTCATGGATTGGTAGAGCAAAGGGAGGGACTACAGACATGGGCAGAGAGGAAAGCAGCCAAAAGTCTGGAGAAAAAGCAAAGGCAGTCCCTTTTCTGCAGTTTTCTGGGTAAAGATGTCTCTGAGCTCCGAAGGGCTGACACCTGGGGGCACTGCCACAACCCCAACAGAAGCAACAACCATCCTCAGGGGGAGAAATTTGGCTCCATGGCACTGCAGCTCAGACTTGTCATTACTTGAAGCCAAACTGGCTTTAGGCACTAATCCACTGAACAATTTCCAGTTGTTATCAAAATCTATTGGACTTCTTAACCACGAGTCCCTGAGCTGATGTACCACACCCCTCAGGTTCCAGCTCCCTGATTTGTTTGTTCAGAAATTATTTATTTGTTCTACAAATAGAAACAGTGTTAAACTAACAACTGGAAAAAAAATCAGCCACACACAGTGCCTGATTTCTAAAGGGATTTGGCTGCCTGAGCAGATCTTTCCCTTGCAGATCACCATTCCCCCAAATATAAATGCCATTTTCCAAACCCTTCCTGTCAAATTTCACTCCATGTTGCAGGTATGTGCAGCTGTGTGCATGAGTGTGTGCTATTACCTGCTTAAATGTCCCTCTTTCGACACTCAGCTTCCCTTGAGCCACTGCAGGATGCTCAGCAGGGCTGAAAATCCATTAGATAGCTGGTTGCACTGTAATTAAGGGATGATCCAGGGTGCTAAAACCTGTCCTGAATCCAAATCCTCTGTACCACTACCAGTGTAGCAATTCCTGCCAGGTGATTTAGTGAAAAAGCTGTAATTTATGGTCAAAAGAAAGATGATGGGTGTGTTCCCTGCAATTCTGGAATTCACTGGAAGGATTTTTTTTATCTCATCAAAAATAGAGGAACTATTCTTGAGTAGAGCCCTATCCACCCTGCCTCAGGTGCTCATTTTGCCTGGCAGTAGGCAGCTGGAAGTTTTCTGGTTCAAAGCTCATTCTCTTTGGATCCTTTGGCAGAGGGTAGAACACAAGGGGCATCTCCAGAGGATGATTTGCCTGTGCTATTTTAGACTCTTGCCCTGGGAGGAGATTAATCTGCCTCTGTGCTGCATGGTTCCCCCATGGACATGAAGTGAGTGTTGGGTCACAGAGGCTCAGACTTGATAACATGGAGATTTGAATTTAATCTAATTTACCTAATGTCTCTCACAGGGGGCTTCCATGGGGTCAGCTCAAAAACTGGTAGAGCATAAACTGCTTCTCCCATGTGACTTTGACTTCCTCCTTTGAAATTGTCTTGTCTGCCTTCAAACTCTCATTGAAAGGCCCAGTGTGAGCAGCACAGATTTGTTTAAATCTAAGTGAATATTGGGCTTGACTTTTAATTCCATATTTATTCTCCACCAGTCCTTCCATTTCCCTGGGCCTTAATCCCATAACAGCTTTAAATCTGTGTCTGTGAATTAAGTATCATATTTAAGGTTTCTGACTATCCCTAAATCTTATTTCTCATGAGTCCACAACTGCAGTGTTGGTTTAAATTGCCAGAAACATTATTTTGGTGGATTGGGTGGGGACCGAGGGTTTCAAAGATGATTGTACAGCTATCAGTGTCACTGTGTAACTGGGAATTAAGCCTTTAAAAAGAGGTTTAATCATAACTTTCAGTGACTGAGAAGTTGGTTTAATGGGGAGTAATGGAGTTACATGGAGAATGAAACCTGAAATGCAAAGGGAATAAAAAACTTTATAAGCCTTAAAAAAAGCCAGGAGCAAATAGCAAGCAGACAGACCATGGTTTCTCCAAAAAAAGCAGGAAATAACCAATCCAGAGGATCAGGCACAGTCAGAAGCTTGCATAAAGACAGATATTAACACTTAACCAATAAATCTGGAAAAGTTGCTGTGGGGAAAAAGACTGGCCCAAGCCTCCCCTGTGGTTACTGCAAGGCTGTGATAGCGAGGTGCTGGCTCTGCCAGGTGATGCCACGGGCTGAGGACTGTGCCCAGGGCTGGTGAACAGGGAGCACCGAGCACCTTTAAATCACAAAGAAAACAAAACATCACTGATCTGGGCTCCAGACACAGGTTCAGAGCTCAGCATGCTTCCACTGAAGGCCAAGCTCATTTAACATTTGGGAGGCAAAGTGGCTGCTCCGGCCATGAGCACCACGTGCAACTCCCAGCAGCTTCCAAAGGCGACGGCCAGCGCTGAGCCGGCGCCCGCCCTGTGCCTCCAGATCCTGCAGGCCCTGCTGAGGCAGGGAGGTGTGCATGTGTGCCCTGCACAGGTACAGGCACAAACCTGCTGTCGCGTGGGAAAGGAGCAGGGGAAGGACAAGTTCCTGGCTCTGCTGGGAGCTGGCGAGGCCACAGCAGCGCCGATGAACGCGGAGGGGACGTGCGTACGAGGGGCCTGAGGGTCCGCGTGCGGGGCGCGGGCAGCAGGGTCGTGGCGGCGCCGGGGAGGTTGGAGTCGGGTGAACTCGCTGCTAATCCTCTTCCACACAGCCCTCCTTGCGGGAGGAGATCTCATGACTCCAGGGAGAAGTACATTGTGTAACTAAGCAATGGTGAACCCAAGCTCCATTTAACAGGGTTTGGCACAGGCGCAACAGAGTAGGATACTCATCCCAAGAGAGCGTGAGAGAGAGCATCTCAGTGCATCACCCGCCGGCTTCGAGTCCTTAAAAGCCCTGTGTGGCTTTGGGAGAGGAGCTCAATTAGAGAGGAAAAAAAAAAAAAAAAAAAGAAAAAAGCCCATAACCCCCCAGAAAGCAGCTCCCTGCACTGGGTTTCCCTGCGCTTGTGTGGAAATGTTGCATAATTTCCCTTTGCACCACACGGAGCTTTGAAATGTGCAGGATCAAAGCTGTATGGAGACACTATGGATGTGCCAAGACAAATTTAAAGGCGCTTCTCAATTACAGCAAGAAGCACAAAGCCACACTCCGGGCTCCTCTTGCTGTTCCACTGTGACATCTAGTGGCAGTGGCACTGGAAAACACCACAGGAATGGTGTGCCTGGTTTTAGGCCTGTCCCTGCACTCACCTCCTGAGAGATTTTCCCCATCCAGCTGAGAGTTGTCTTGCATTATTTTGGAAAAAGCTCTTTTGCTACTAATCCTATTGGATTTTTACAGATGTAAAAAATCGGGATTTAAAGCTTCCACAGTGTGCAGAGAGCATCCTAGGTCTCCTCTTGTGTGTGCCTTGTCTTTGTTTTACAGCTTTATGGTACAGACACTGAAAAAAGACAAAACGGATCATGGGTTAAAGAGTGATCATTTAAGATGCTTTAACTGGAAAAGCAAATTAGTTAAAATGCAAATATTTAGGTCACAGAAGTGTCCAGCTGAGGGCTGGTCTTCCAGGTCCCTAAGGTTTGAATTTGCAGTTGTAAATGTTTTTTGCAAGTCATTCTCCAAATTCAGTTGTTTTTCATACAGTTTGCTGAGTCTTTTGGTAGCAGCTGGGCAAAATTTTTTGTTCAATCTGTTGCATGGGATCAAAAGCATGTGATCTGGTGTGAAAAACTTGCCACTGAGTCACCATGTAACCTTTGCCACAGTAGTTAAAAATGTCACTGCTTGCTTCTCCCTCCTGCATTCATGAGGGTGGTTTGCAGGGCTGCTTCTCTCTTAGAGAAACATTTGGCCTGTGGGCCTCTGTCTCTCCTGACTGATTAAAAGGAAAATGAGTATTTGTGCTTTGAAGCTTCATTTATATGGAGAGATATTCAGGAACTGTTTGGATGGTAATGCTGCAGGCACTGTCTTCACCTAATGGCCACAACTACCAGAGAAGGAACAGCAGAGCAAAGCAACAGCAACTCAAGTCCTAAATTAAATGGTAGGATAAAAATAATGTTGCTAATAAGAAAAGTAAGCAATAAAAGAAAGGCACTAAAATAAAAAAGCAGCTTAGTGAAAATTTCTCCTTGGTGGCAGACACTGATGCCAAAACAGAAAACTTGGAGTTAAATGAGCTCCCCAGCATATGCTGCAGTGATTTAATTAAGAGTGGGAGCAACACACTGGAGAAGGAAGGGCTGGGAACTGGGGGTGCCAGGGCTAGAAGTGTCTGGAGAAATCCAATGATTTGAACCCATCCTTGTGGCCCTTTCCCAGCCCATGGCAGCCTTACGGCTCAAAGGCCAGGCTGCTGGTTAAAAACCACCCCAAAAAGGGCAAGGCCACAGTGACAGATGATGGGTTTGGCTCAAAGACCTTGGAGGTCTTTTCCAGCCTGAATAATTCTATGACGTGCTTTTGCCAGCAGGCAGTTTTTACCTGCAGCTTTTCCCCTCTTTCCAGGACCTCTCTCCCCTCAAGCCCCACAGAGGGCTCAAGATCTCAGGTGAGGGTAAGATGAACCCATCAGAGGAAACATTCCAGACTTGGATTTTCATCCTGTCCATGCCCCCATCTCAGCACCAGAGGGGGGCCCCACAGAATCACAGAATCATTGGGGTTGGAAAGGACCTCTGGAGATCACCCAGCCCAATCCCCTGCTACGGCAGGGTCACCTGGAGCAGGTGACACAGGAATGTGTTTGGAATGTCTCCAGAGAGGGAGACTCCAAAGCCTCCCTGGGCAACTGTTCCAGAGCTCTATCACCCTTAAGGCCAAGGAGTTCTTCCTGCTTTTGAGGTGGAACATTTTGTGGTTTAGTTTATGCCCTGTTGCTGAGCACCAATGAAAAGCATCCTCTGACACTCCTTGGATATATTTAAATGCATTGATGAGACCCTCTCTCAGTCTTCTCCAGACCAAACAGGCCCAGTTCCTCCAGTGTCTGTGCATCAGAGAGATGCTCCAGAACCTCTCATCATCTTTGTGGCCTT
>VXBQ01000212.1:0-27112 GCA_013400175.1 Phainopepla nitens | reverse complement strand
CCGGCGCTGGGGGGGACGAGGGGCGGGCCGGGGTCGCTGCGGGGCCCGGCTCTTCCCCCGCTGCCCTGCTCAGCGGCGGTGTTCGGAGTGGTGGGCTCGGGGTTCCCCCCAACCCATCATCAGACGCGGGGTGAGGGAGCTGCTCCGGGGACGCAGCTCTTGCGTTTCTTAGTTTCCCATTTGCAAATACAGAAAAGCTAATCTCGGGAGGCTCGGAGATTTTCTGCTAAAGAGGATCACGATAAAAGCAGGTCGCCCTCCTTTCACCTGTCACTGCGTGTTTGCTCAAGATCCCCGTCCAGTCGCTTGTGTGGGACAGTAGTGGGAGTCACTCTGCAACAAAGAGGAGGGCCCTGCCCTGCCCTGCACAACGTACAGATTCAGAACTTCAGAAAGTGCCGCAATGAAGGAAACTTTATTCCCAGTTATCACGTTAGGCATACCTCGCGTAAAGTAGGACGGGGCTGGTGAGGCGGAGCCGGGGCGATGAATCCCAGCGCTTCTGCTTCCCTCCCGCAGGACCTGCCTGCACTGGGCCTGCAAGCGGAACCATGCCCAGGTGGTGTCCTGCCTGCTGGAGGCTGGCGCAGACAAACACATCCTCACTGCTAAGGGAGAGCTGGCGGCACAGCTGACGTCGAAACCAGACATCCGCAAGATTTTGGGAGGTACCGTTCCCATCTTAAAAGTCATCTAGAATTCCTGGTCTAAACACTAAAACGTTTTTAGTGGTTTTATCTGAGGCAGTAATTGGCAAAACCTTGGCTAGGACCATTGTATCCCATTAGATAGCTCTGATTTATGACTGGATTCATATTTGGGCAAATAGACGTGGGGATTTCAGGTAGGAGGGCCTTGTGTTCTGAGCTGTGTCACCAAGAGGTGGAAGAGCTGTATGCTTTAGGAAGTGTGCTGCTGCACTCCTGTTTGCTGTCATTAAGCTAAAGCTGGCATGCAGACTGCAAATGGGGGCTTTCAGTTGTACAATTTGCTGTGGTCAGACCATGATCAATATTACAAATCCCCTAAAAACAACTTTATCGCCCAAGAAGTTATGCCTTCTGAGCACCTTGTTATAGTGTGATTTGCTGGTATGGGTAATTTTTGCCCCCCTGTAATTCTGCCATCTTACACTTTTCACATGCACAGCAAAACCAGTTAGATGTGTGTGACACTCTTGAGAAGCATGTAGACTGTGCTCCAGATTAAAATTCTAAAGTGCTTTACCTTTGGGAATGTGCCGTCTTCTGCAGTTGCACTTAAATTGCTCTCTACAATGATCTGCTCCTACATCAACAGTGTGGAGTTATCCTTCACAAGGCTGCAGCTAAATCATGACTCAGGTTCCAGCAGTCACACCTGAAGGAATGGCATGTTCTGACACGATGCTTTTGCTTTCTTTTGGGCAAGGTGCTCTTCTCTTGGGCTTAGTTTGTGGCAAATGACTGAGCTGTTTTTAACATCTAAACTGTCAAGCACATGTGGATGAATTCTCTTCACAGTTGTCTTACTTTTCTGTCTGTTAAGTGTTCATGTGTTTAATGGAGAATAAACACATATAACTTCCCTTCTCTCCTAGCTTTTATTCTGGGAGTGTGGCATCATTGAGCAGATCTTTCTGAACTGCTTTGACATCTCTATTTATGTTCTGTAATCCTCAGGCAGGAATGTCACTTACTGCAGTGCTTTTATGCAAGAGTTAAGTTTGCTTGGGTATTACAGCAAGTAGTCACTTCCCTGAAGAAATACTGGGTTGAATTTGCTGGCCCAGGTCATAATAAACTATTTACAGCAGTGCTATTAAAAGCATTTTAAAATGAGTCAATAAAGGACTCCTGTTCATCCAATTCATTTGAAAGTGCTTGGAATAACAGTGCTAGAAATGATGTGTCTTTCAAAGGCTATTTCCCCNCCCCCCCCCCCTTTGTTTTTATAAACATAATATACTGGAGACATTTATAGGTTTTTCTTTCACTTTACAGCTACTGGCTCCAAGTGTTACATGCTTCTGGAATATTAGTGTCATTCTTTAAGGACCTTGGAATGTGATGTAGTTTCAAGGCAGAATAGGAAAACTAACTATATTCAAAATGAGAAAGATTTATCCAGTAACATGAGGGTTTTTTTCTCTCTCCATTCCCTACCCCTCATTTTTGAACTTCATCAGTAGAGGAACAAACTGAATGTCAAGGAGGGGAGGATTTAAATTTGCCCATTGTTGCGAACTACTCGGCCAGCCCACCATTCCCTAACGTTTACACCGAAGAAAGCATTCCAGGCAGCTTGGCAGAATCCCCGAATGAAAGTGCTTCCATCTCTTCTGCTTCCCAGAGTGAAACCAGCCCTTGTCCATCAGCAGCTCAGGCCGAAAGCATCCGCACGCCCACGTCGTGCAGCAGCGAGGAGACTTTCCCAGCAGCGGACGCTGCGGCCAGGCCGCCCCCTGTGCCCCGCACGGCCGCAGCCTGTGCCGGCCCGGCGGTGGCCCCGGGCACGCCCCGCAGCCCGGGGCTCTGCTCCCCGGCAGCTCTGCAGCCTGACACCTCCCCCAGCAGCCCTGCACCCGCCTTCCAGCCCTTCTTCTTCACCGGAACGTTCCCGTATAACGTGCAAGGTAAAGAGCTGCCGTGGCTGCCAGTTCTATTACAGTTACTGCATCAAGGATGAAGTAACCATTGCACTTCACACTCTAGTGGAATCAAGGCAGAGATATTGAATTCTGTGGCCAAAAGTGCCCTGAACTTTCTTCTGCTCAGTTAAGTAAAATGTCTGTTATACTGATTTAAACCATGGTAGTACTTTGCAAAACAATGGCAAGTTCAGTCCATGTAACATGAAAATTTAAATTTTGCGTTACATTTGCATCAAATGCACCTCGGGCAGTTTGGTAATGACTTTGTGACTGGATGGGTCAGTTTCAACAGTGTTAACATGGTTCTGTATATTTTTGCTGGAAGCTTTTGTTAACTGCACAGTATTTCTCAGTGAAATCACAGGGTTTCAGTATTAAAAAACCTGAATTCAGAAGATAATGGTAAATACCACAGTGTTAGGTTTGCATTGGCTGTCTTTTTAGTCGTTAACCTATTAACTGTTTCTCTGTCAGAACTTGTGCTCAAGGTCAGAGTCCAGAACCTGAGAGACAATGACTTCATTGAGATTGAACTGGACAGACAAGAACTGACCTACCAAGATCTGCTCAGAGTGAGCTGCTGTGAACTGGGCATTAATCCAGAGCAAGTCGAGAAGATCAGAAAACTACCCAATACACTTGTAAGAAAGGTAAGAATAGAAACGAGAGATTAACTTGACTTTGCACTTAGCAGATATCAGAGAAGGTATTTTTGTAAAAAGACTGGCAAAATGTCACCTCTGTTAAATAAAACTAACTTAAACTGACAGATTCAAAGGGACGTTGGACCTTTCTTAACATCATAACTTGTTTAAAAATATTCTTGTCAAAATAGGCAGAGTATTTCAGCTCCTAAAGCATATGGAACTATTACAGCTTGACTTGTTAAAAATGTGTCAGAAACGATGCATTTAGGGTGCTTTTAACATAATTGCCAAGTACTACTTCACTGCCTGCTTGCCTAAAAAGAACAAACAGTAAGGGGAAAAACCTCCACGAATTGGCATATGAACAATTTAAAGATATGCTGTTAACACATGAACCTGCTCTTCTGATCCAAAAATATATATTCCGGAGGTCTGTAAATGAAAGTGGTCACAACTCTTGGTTGAGTGACATGCACAAATACAGCCAAATCATAATGAGATTAAAGGAGAAGTTTGAGGAGAAAAACCTAACAAGCAAACCTACTACACTTTTAATGACTATATGCTGGTAAGATTTTTTTTTTCTTTCATTCTTTATTGCTATTATTGGGTGTGATGTCCCTGGTATTTTAGTTTTTACTTCCTATAGTTATTTTATAAAAACAACAACCAGTTATGTTCAGGAGCACTAATGTTCTGTCTGTTGCTTACAAGGACAAGGATGTTGCCAGACTGCAGGACTTCCAGGAGCTGGAGCTGGTCCTTGTGAGGAGTGAGAGCTCTCCTTTCCGGAGCGCTGCGGGCGCGCTGCCGGAGCGGCCGCGCTACAGCAGGCTGACCTACTGACCCTGCCTCTGCCACCTGCTGCCTCTGCCAGGCAGCCACTCCTGTGTAAAACCTTAACTTATCATTAGGGTTGCTATTTTAACTAATATTTTGTATTTGATATTTAATATTTAATATCCTGTTTGCTTTTATTTTTTTACTTGATACTGTATTCCAAGGGAAACCTCATTTGTCTAGTAAAATCACGTGCTTCCGGTGTATTTTAAGGAAGTTTATTGGTTGTATCTGGCAGCAGAGGGCACGAAAGATGTAATTATTGATATGAAAATTTTGTTAAATACACCCACTCTGACCACGTAAGACTCATGGAAAGATTCAGGAAATTGTGTGTCTCTGTGTGTGTATGTATTTTAGACTTCCTCATTAAATTAAACAAGAGACACACAATGAATAGTTGCTCTCTAAAAGTGTAAATGTGGAAGTCCTTAATCTCTTGCCCCTCACAAACACTCACCAAGATGGGTTGTCTAGAGATACTTAATGCTCACAAGTAGCAGGAGAAACCCTTTTATTGGGCTGAAAATAAGTGGAATAAGCAAGTCCATATTTAAATGTTTATTTCCCCTGTGAGAATACCGTACCTCCACCAAAATATACAAAAGCCTCTCGTAAATGTTCCTTAATTAAGTCTCAGTTGAGCTGAAGTGCCCTTTCAAGAGAAAGCCCTTGTTTCAGGAGATGGGGGGGGACCCCCAATCTGTATCTGTGGTTTTAGTCACATTCTGACCGATGTGAACCTGTGAATTACTCACAGCAGGTGTCAGTACTGTCAAGACAGGAAAAGCTCTGTGGCCCTCCCTTGTTCATTAGTTCAAGGGGGTGGTGGTTTCTGCTGTGTGAGGAGAAGCACAGCAGTGTCCTCAAGAGAGAGCACAGCTGGAAGGAACACAGCTTGCTTTTATGAGCCACTAGATGGGAAACAAACCACGAGCAAGCAAATAACTAACCTGTAACTTTACATCATGCACAATCTGCTGTCACTGTTACATAGCCTTGTTTTAGCCAGGTGAGTGCTCAGAGAGCTAAATGCCTCCAGGTGTTCTCACCTTATTTTTTTTTCCTCTTCTTTGTGGGGAGTGAAAAAAACGCAACTCTGGTTCAGCTCCAGACTGTTTAACTTGCATTTAAGCAAGTCAGTAATGAAAAAATTCACCTGTGGGTTAAAGTACTTAAGTCACAGCATTGCTGAAGTATAAACAGCCTGAAGCTTTTCCTGATTAACATGGCATCCTGGAAAGTTACACTTTTGGAGGCTGTTTTCTTTTTTACAAAAAAATACGATGCTGACCTTTGCACCAAAATCCTTAACTGGGTCCTGAGGGGGGGTGAGGTGAGGAATTTGCTTTTTCTGCATGAGCTGCTTTTTCTCCCCTCTGTTCCCCCCTCCTCCCCCCACTCCAAACTGTATTGATTTTCCTTCCATCTCTGCTTTATGAAGCTGCACTAGAGCAGAGTCTCTGCACAGCTGGTGCTGTGTTTGCTGCAGTCCAGATCAGCAGTGTTGACAGTCAAACTATAAATAGTACAGCACCATGTTCTGGTAGAAGCAGCATGGCTGCCACCTTCCCTGTGTCTGCCTTACCCTCAAAGACTCCCTCAAGCTGCTGCACACCAAGAGAAGACACAAACCCCTTCTGCCAGCAGAGGAGATGTTTGACTCTGGGCTCAGGATTTCACCAAGTTACTCTGGCTTAATATTCTTGCTTACTGCAGTCAAAATAATTATCATCCTTTCCTCCATGTTCCACACACATCACCTCAACCTCAACCCTGCCAACTTCCCATTCTCAGTCCTGGTTTTTCTCCAGCCAGGAGCTGAGCTACTTTAATGCCAGATTCAACTCCTGGGAAGCTCAAGACCTTGACACAGTATGAAGTAAAACTTCTTAACTAAGGTTCCTGCTTTGTTTTTCTTGTAGGACAGGAAAGGTGGTTTTATTTTAACAACTGTATATTTATCTTTTCAGCATAGCTGGGAGGCTAGCTCAGATTATGTGCAATAACTGTCTGAAAAACAGTAGTGGTTAAATGGCTCAAAATTAGTAAGTGTATCTATTTTCTTTCCAGTTCCTTTATTTAAGAAATCAATGTAAGGACTGTCTCCACTAATTACTAAGCATCCTGCTAGAGGGCAGCTTTATTAAAAAGCTTTATTTCTCTAGTTTCCACCAAGACTAACAGTTATATGTTAAGACTTAAACTCTACTCATAATCTGACTGTAATACCAGTAAATCTATGCATTCAGAGAAATATTTTTGTATGTTTTATGCAGTTTGATAAGCTCTAAGGCACACTAGTTATGTTAACTGGTTTTTGTTGGGCCTTTTCTTTGAACAATGAACTGTTGGAATGACAACTGAGACTAAGTTTACAATACTTATTATTCTTCCAAGGATGACTTTTGTTTGCACTACAAACTTGTACTGAACTGACACTGCTACTCTTCACTTCTATTAAAGTATCAGTCATTTCAAGTACCTTGATCTCTTCCTTTTTCAGGGTGGGGGGTAGAAGGATGTGAAGAGGAACACTCTATAGAGTGTTCACTCAAAGTATAATGCAACTTTGAAAAATCACAGGCCAGTATATTTTTAACACCTAATGAAATACTGTCAAGCTGTCAAAACCAGTATGAAGAAAGCATGTAAGAGGTGCTTACTGAAATCAGCTACTTGCCTTTTGCCTAGCATTCCTAGAAAATCTGGGATGGTCTTTATCCTGGGCTCAAGCTCTGAAGATACTTCTCACAAAGGTGAATCCCTGTGGAGATGTTTATACAGTCAAATCTGGAGGCAGAAAGGCACTCTGTTTCCTATGCTCTGCAAAACAGAATTTTCCTTCATCTTCAATGCATTAAAGACTCCCTTATAAGACATGTCAGAATCTGAATCCCAGGCTAATCTACTACAAGGTACCTCCTTTTGCCATTTCTACTTTTGCAAAATAAGGGGAAATGCAAAGCCTGTAACAAATAAGTGCAGTGGAAGCTGCAAGAAAAACCTTTTCACTGCTGAAAGAAGTAACACATCCAGGAAGAGGCTGAGTTCTGTCTCACAAGTTTCAAAAGGAGGAGGTGCTCATCCAATGTCTCCAATTAGAATTTAGCTATAATTTCACTGGCTCCCAGTTTATTTCTTCCCAACACCACCACGCCCACTCTCCATTCCCTGTGTCTGCTTTAGAATAATAAAAGTCAAAAAAGGAACATGGCTGTCTGCATGTGGTATCAAAACCCAGCACTACTGACCAGAGGGACCAAGATGCAGATTCCTCCCGAGTGCACCTCCACACACAGCAGCACAAGTGACAGTGGTGTGCTGGGCATGTCTGACTTTGGTTACATATACAGGCCTGAATACCAATGGCAAAGATAATGCTCTTTTCAAAGAATGTAAATTCACTGCCTTACAGCCACAGCACTGACTAGCACACACTGCAGTTCCAGCAAGAACCATTCCTGCTTGCACTCAGCTCCACAGGGAAGTGTGAGGCACATCTCCCTGGGTGTCTGTTCTGACCAACTGCACAGGGTTCATCAATATCCCAAACCAATCCTGCAGTGCAAATACCAGGCAGTCTGAATGCCAGTCACAGCACTGACATCTCTCTAAACATGCTGTCCAAGTTGAAACATTTATAGAGTTAATACCTACATTTCTATTGCAAGATTTCTGTCATTTCTTAACCAACTGCAGCAAAAGGAACTTTTTGGGAAGACGCTGAACCCAACAGCATCTAACTGCTGTAAAGTAAGCCTGAAATTAAAGCCTGATGGCACCAAAAAGCCCAAACCAACAAACAGCACAGAATAACTAAGCATCCAAATTAATGAACTAAGCTTGAAGACATGAGCAATTTATTAGGAAAGAAGCTTATTTAATATTAAATGTTCAATGACAGAGACAATCAAATTTGTAACAGAAATTCAAAGATACTTTATTTCCATTTCTCGTATATCAAGAAGCTAGGAATTGCTTAGTTGTAAAAATGGGATTCATTTAGTTCGATTCACACAAATACTAAACATTTATTCTTGTGTTTTAAAGTCCAAGAATGAAAACTTGCAATTAAACACTGAGCAAGCCATGTGTTCAGGTTATGTTGGTTTCTTATCTTAAAAAGTCTTAAAAGAAAAAAAAGGATACAGGACTTATATTCTCAGTAGCATATGTGCTATTATCAACACATCTTTCTGAACTCTGGGAGGAAACACCAGTCCTGAATTAAATTTTATAAAAAAAAATTCTAACTCAACTTTATATTTTTCTACGCCACTACAGCTTTCTTTCACCTCATTTTAAAGCAGATCTTCAGTTTAAGCTGTCTTCCACTGTCTTCGCAGACTCTTCATGTAGTAGTCCTATAATGCAAAATTTTGGGAGAACAGACGATTAGACAGCATTAGGAGCATTTTGTTTACTATTCCTATCCACTCGCCCAGTTGTTAGCTGTCATCTTAACTCTACAGAAACATCACCATTGAACATGACTGGCTTTAGAAGCAATGATGTAGCATTAATGGTTTCATATCAACATTAAATGTTTAAGAGTTCCTAGCATACATAATGTAACTACAGCAAAAAATTATGTTGCAAGAAGCTCATTTATCAGCTGTCATCTCCACTGTTAGTTCCTTATTTCAGGAATACAACTAAAGACCTTCTGTAAGAAAGCTATGTCAAGAGTGGGGAAAAAACTTCGAGTTGTCCTTTCAATAATACAATATTGTAATTGCCTATTGCTTAGCTGCTTCATTTCCCACAAATAGTTTCCAGCATACATTTCTGCCATCAACACTGTCATCATTTGGTGGCATCTGTCTCTGCATTTACAACTGCCTTACAAGCCTGTTACCAGCCATTCCACTGTTCTGTGCTATGGCTGACTGCAAAGTCTCCTACACAGTAGGAAATATTAAGCACATACCTCTTAAAGACTTGAATTGCATTGAAAGTAACAAGGCGAATATTATGTAGTGTTTATTGCATTTTTAACTCTTTAAAGATATCTAATTCTGGCCAGCACTGCATCCCTACACACAGTTGAAAGAAAATTCCATTCTGTTAACATCAGATTTACAGTATTCACACAATACACAAAAAGTCCTTTTCACTAGCTTCAAAATCAAAAACACAACAGTAAGCTTAAAGATTACAGGCAACAGCATTCAAACATGGATGTGGGTAGAGAAAGGAGTACCTGGCATGAGTACCTGCTTAGTTTGACTGAATCCTTGATTTTTAATTTGGCTTTTCATGGGCCGCTCACAACACCAACGCTGTGTGAGGTATGGTAGTCAGCTGCAATAATTCATAAACCCTACACTTCCATCAATCCAATGCTACTGGCTCTCGAGTTACAGAACAAACTGCATTAGAATGCAAGGCAATAAAGCAAAAAAACTAGAAACATCCTTGACAAAGAAATACTAGCAGTTTATATGAAAACAAAGTAGTCCAACATGTGCCTCAAATATTAAAAGTATTTAAGCAAAAGTTTCTGCTGATGTACCAACACAATATGGACTTAAAATACAAAACCAGTTCAACTTTTTTTAAAAAAAAACAATAACAAAATCCCTAAAAATAAAAAAGGATAATTAATTTTTCTATGGTGACTATATTACAAATATGTCCCAAAGAGGCACACTAATGGGGGCACGAGTCTGCTACAAAATAGCTGAGACAAAACAATGTACCTCAAAATGTTTTGCAGGACTACACTGTCATTTCCTTCAGAAGGTGCTTTAGTTTGTCTTCTTACTTGACTTAGTTCCATCTTCATCTGTGCATACTTACGCTGCACTGTTAAACAGTAACAAAAAGCCCTAATCAAAGTTTGAAATAATGCACTTACCTCTGTCTGATCTGAGGTCATATCAGATCAGTTTTAATTGGACTGAGTGTCACCTTCAGATTTAATGTCTTCATTGGTCCCATTGACCTCATTCTTAGTCTCACTCTCCTTCGAGTCTGTATTTGTGTCTTCACTCTGTTTTTCTCGACTACTGGACTTCATACTACTTTTTTTATCATCAGATCCCCTCTTTTCTGCCATGAAAGAAGACATTGACCATGGATTTCAAAGTAAAAACAAACATTGCACATGTGAGATATATATTGCATACAACATGGGACAATTACTTTCTATAGCAATAACAGTAATACTCAAAAAGTTACAGAAATAGGCTTCAGACTACCATGCTGGAATGGAGAGGGGACAAAATAAAGGTAGAAGGGGACAGTACAGGGTGGGGGAAGAGGAGAAAGGTCAGACCTCCTAACAGAGGCAGCTACTCAGCTCTCTGTCAAAATGAACAAACTGGGGGTAAAGAGGTTAGGCACATGTGTAATTATGGTGCATGGCTTCCTTACTTATCATGGGACTCTTTTGGTCCCCGAGTTTGGATTTCTGATTGTGTATGGTTTGCTTTGGTTCATAATTCTCATTAATTATGGTTCTTGAAAGAGAATCAGAAAAGAGTGGTGGGACAATGCTTGACTGCATAATCAAAGAAATTGATACTTGCCAATTAAAAACTAGGTATATCAAACTATCAAATACTTTGGGAAACAATATTAAGGACTGACAGCTTTGAAGGTGGACATCAGTGACAAACAAAATTAAATTTTAAGCTGCACATTTGTCAGCATTGTTAATTCTCAATTTTATAAATACAGCAGTCATTTATAAACAACTCATTAAAAGGGCTTGGGGAGACACCGTGGAAGATACATAAAAAGCCTTTTTATTTTCAAAGGTAAAGAAACAGCAATTTGTGGGGGAAGGAGCCCACAATTTCATCATGAATTGGGAAGCTCACTGAAGCATTTGCTACACTAACAACTCAATCTTCAAAGAAGGAAGGAAGCCAGTAGTAAAAATATTTCCATGGGAAGAAAAACATTCAGTATTAGAGCTGCGTGCCTCATCTGTAAATTCTGTATTTGCAAATTTAATAAAAATACCAATTCCTGCTGTATTATTTCACACCATAATATTCAACTCTTGATCAGTAAAGGCACTCTGGAGAGAAAAAAAAAATCCAAAAAACCAACCTCTCAGATGTCATCATACAGAACAACATTCATGCTCTTTTTTCTGATTATTCCCTGCTATCCGGGCAATCAAAATAAATAATATAAATAGATAGATATATCCCCAACACAGGAGCACACAGATCGAACACTCTGAAAAAGCTATTTTAAATAACATTATCACCTAGACTGGCATAACACACTTTTATATTCCAGGAGACAAAGCAAGAAATTAAGCTTTAAAAGAGCAGCGATATCCCAACCTCTTTGTTTTATCACGCACTACCAAAGGAGAGGGTAAAGCCCTCACAGAGCAATGAGGGCAACTGCCTAATGACCACCAGTAGTGAGGGTTCACCTGCAGCAGCACATCCAGTGCAGGGTGCCTGGGGGAAGCACATGGCAACGTCACCCAGCTCACTGAAGGACTAAGTCAGTTTGGCTCTGTCTGCCCTCGGTTTGGCAACTCCGCAGGTAGATTGCACTCTAACTAACCTTGTTAAAAAGTCTTCTTTTTGTGTCTTAAAGGTATCTCCGGTGCACACGTGGATCCACTGAGGAATAGTAGTCTTGTTTCCCCGCAGAGGACTAGTAGTCAGTCCAATAATCTTATCTTCTGTCCTATGTAGATATGGTAGATCTTAATAGCCCTATGGATGTGCAGTGTGCAGGGGTTTGTTCTGTCTTGTTTGTGTCTTGAATGTGGTCAGGAAGGATAATTTTGTTTAAGGTTAAAAAAAACTAATAAAACTGTGGTAGGAAAGATCAAACTGTTCTAAAAGTTTTAGTATTAAAATAGGTTTACCATAGCAAACCTCCAGTTTGCCAAGCAGAACTGAAAAAGTGTATTCAAATAAGAAATAGCCCAATAACTTTTCAACCCCTAGAGTACCTGCAAGAAGCTCCTCCACTGTTTTTTTTAATCAGTAAGAGAGAAAGCACATAAAATTAGTCTGCTGTTGAAACTAGGTGTATTATTTCAGCTGTGATCTATTAGGTATAATCACATAATATTGACTTTGTTTCCTGATTGAACACACGCACATTTTTCTGATTAAGTTTGTGTGGGCAACTGAGATGTTTTGTGAGAATTCTTATCACAACGAAGTGAATCGCTTTACTGTTCAGAAAATCAAACATAATCCAGTATTACTGAGGTGTTCTGGCAGTTTTGCTGAGGTTTAATCACTAACACTAAAACATGATCATAATTATTTTTATATAAGTATCAGAATCCAGATTAGGGAAGATAGAGAGCCAGGCCAAAGTGGTCTAGAGGCCCATTACAGTATTAACCCTTCATAAAATGAAGGTACTTGGGAAATGATTTTTCTTTTACTAAATCCCCCTATTTATTCCATCTGCTCTGAAGTTTGAGAACTTCAACAGTAGGTACACTCTACTGGTTTATATTAAGCTAATGCTCAGCTGGTGTTTATGGCTGGTGGCTCCTTTCTTTAGCAAAGGTATCCCTGACCTTGAAATCTGAGTCACAAATCAAGTGCCCCCATTTTTACACATACATTTTTCTTACAACCTTGGTTGCCATCTTCTACAGTATCTTAGTGAACAAGAAACCAGGACTTCTTAAT
Source organism: Phainopepla nitens (assembly GCA_013400175.1). Classification (NCBI taxonomy): domain Eukaryota; kingdom Metazoa; phylum Chordata; class Aves; order Passeriformes; family Bombycillidae; genus Phainopepla; species Phainopepla nitens. The sequence continues at coordinate 14,357 of VXBQ01000212.1, read as the reverse complement.
TTTCAAAGTGTGGCACTAATTTAATGTGAAATTGTACACACAAGTCTTGGGCAACTGCTCCTTGGGGTTTTTGGTGTTAATATTCATGTTTATAATGCAGTCTGAGATTTCTAGATGAAAGGCACTACCATGAGTACTTACAGTCTTTGCTGCTTACTTTTACAACTGCAGATCAGTGGTGGCTATAAAGACAAGTAGATTCTGAAGCCAAAATTCCCAGTGTAGTAAGTTAAATCTCAACTTTTAAGTTATTATTGTGCAAAAGCCACAAACTTCAAATATATTAATCTCTAAAGCTTTATTGTTAACTACCTAGTTACAGTGCCACACTGCAAATATGAGGATGCAATGGTGCTTATAGCTTCAGCACAGAAATTCAGTGTTTCAATGTTGCCTTATTAACTACTGCTCCTTTTGGTTTTTCCTTCCTCCTCTTATCTTTTATATTTTTTTTTCTGTTAAAAGATTTTCCCAACAAAGGGAAAAATCACAAACTTCTTCAGCATTACAGTCCTGCTCTAAGGCCTATTTGTGTTTTTACTAATGTTAGGATGGCACAGTCAAAAAAAGTAATTGATTTTCCCAGGTGGGATTTTCATCGCAGCTCATAGCATCACCTCACTGTTCTCATCTCTGGTGGAAGAAAGTAGCAAGCAGCAAATAAAACAGCCAGCAAGGAAATCAGTCAAGTTAAAAGTAAAAATACTTGAGGTGCTGAAGAAAGTCCACTAGCTCCTCTATTTATGTGAAGATTAAGGAAAGAACTGAAAAGCTCAAAACCAGACCAAATTTGAATAAATAAGAAAACAAGTTATTTATATGCATAGATACACACATTCAGGAGGAGAACAGGACATTCTTGACCAAGTACCAGAAATCTGTTCATAGAGCAGGCAAAAAAGGCACAGTGTCAGGTAGGAATAGTAACAAATGGACAGATATAGGCTACAACACCCAATCTGAGTTTAAAGCCTGCACATCTTTTCCACAGCCAACGAGCAAGCAACAAAACCCACTCTATTATATGGCAAAGGAAAATGAGAGGGGAATCAATACTACAGGTGTCCCATAGTATAAACCAGAATAATTGAAACAGTCCAAGACAGTCAGGGAAGAGAAATACATGAAGCATTACCAACATTTTGGCAACCAATCCACTGGATAAATACGGAGAAGGGTCAAGCAGACAGGCCTATGCAACCCAGACATGCACAGAGCACCTTTCATTCCAGAGAGCCTCCAAAAGTACCTTAGAAACACAAATGTTTCATCCATTACTGATGATCAGCCCATGAAGTGGGGTGGCTGTTTCGGACTGGCCATTAGTCAGCTCCCCACCAGAGCCAGAAGTATTACGTTCCTACAGAAGTTCCAAAAGACTTTTAAAGGGGGAAATTTAGCAGTAACAGTGAATTAGCATCTTCTCACAAAATGTGAATCTACAGTGTTCTCACTGTAGCTCTTTGTAATCCTACTTAAAGTAAAGCTTCTAAACTCCAGCCTCTGGTGAAGCAGTGAGACACCATGAATGCTGTGGAACATGGCATGTATAGCTACAAAACCTTTCCAAGGACTAACACAGCTTTCTGTTGAGACTCACCTGAATACTGACAAAGCAAAACCCACTTTGTTTAAACCACAAACAAAAAAAGCAAACCAAAAAAAGAGGAGAAAGGTGGGGGGGAGGAAAGAGCAGGAGACTGGGGAGAAGGCATAAATTGTCATTTAGAGCATCACAGATTCTGCAATATTTATCTTGGACTGCATTTATAGATCGGGGAAAAAAAAAACAACAAACTTAAAAGCACTGTTAAAAGGATAATAAAGGAAACATGACAGTGTTGAGAAGTAATAGATGGTACAGGTGAGAAGCCAGGTACCAACCTACCACAAAACATGTACCTGCAAAGAGGAATTGCAAAAATCCACCAAGAGTAGGAATACAAGACATTCACTCTTAGGAAATGATGATTACAGGCTTATGTTTTTCTCAAGGTAAACAGGTCTTAAAATATATATAAATCCTTGCACACCTCATCTGCAGACAAAGTGCAACAGGTAAGAGAAGGACACTGGGATGTAGGTATGCACACACGTGCAGTCAGGGTAACTGGAAAGAACAAAATGCTTCAAGCTGCTTACAGCAGCACACAGAGCTTTCAGAACCAGGTCTGATTTGTACTAAGAACTTTCAGTCACTCACTGAAAGGCTATCAGCTTTGAGACTCTGAGAAAAGATTAGTTTCAGAACTTGCTAAGAACTCAGTCTTTATACAAACATACCTTTTTCTTTTGACTTCCTATCTTGTTCTCTCTCTCTGCTTTTGCTCCTGTGCTTGTAGGATTTCCGATCCCGGCTCTTTGACCGTCTCCTGTCCCTGCTACGAGATCTGTGTTTCCTTTCTGATCTATCATGGCTTCTGCTTCTCCTCCGCTCACGACTCCTTAACGTTCAGAGAGAATTGCAAAACTGTAAATCTCAGCTGCTATTTTCTAACTCAGAATATAAAACAGTAGCACTTTTAAATACAGTGATTATCTACAGAAACCAAATCTCAACATTTTGTATATCAACATTTCCCAGTACATAAGACCTGATTTCATATTGCCCTCTTCATCTAACACTTCATGAAACACTTAACTACACAACTTCAAAGTATCTATCACCATGAAATAAAGATCAACTGAAGAAGAATTTTTTGGGAGCATTCTTTGTCTGCTGAAAGCTCCCTTACAAAGCCACTTCCACCACTATGGTGTCATCTTCCAAAAATGGAGAGAAGACAGTGACATTCAGCAAAAACTTGAATCTATCCTTAGAACCAATAAGGTGTGTTTTTGCTTAAGAAGCAAGGCCTAAATGAAGCTACCAAATCAATGATGTGACTCAGGCCGACAGATCAAGACCCCACAAGATTTTTACCTTTTGGAAAATTACATGAAAATACTTGAGACACACAGAGACACACACACAGGTACCTGCTTCGCCTTCTCTCTCTGCTTCTTGACCTTTTGTGGTCTCGCGAGCGGCTGCACCTCCTGTCAGAGGTCCTGCTGGAATGCCTGCTCCGTGAGCGGCTCCGTTTGCGTCTCTCCCTGTCACGAGCCCTCTCTTTCTCCTTTTCCTCCTCCTCGCGCCGTCTCTTCCTTTCCCGCTCTTCCCTTTCCCGCTCCCTCTCCTTCTCTCTCTCTTCCCGTTCTAGCTTCTCTTTTTTCAACCTTTCATCACGGTCGGGCTCTTCTGTTCTTTTTCGTAACTTTTCCTTAAAAACAAGTTCACAGGAAGACATGAAGATTACTCAAGATACTTAACCTTATAGGTTCTGAGGATGTAAAGCCTAAACTGTTAAAGCTGTTGGGTGTTATTTTCCACACAAAGGACAGTGCTTCCTGAAATTCCTGAAATGAAAATCCTTTGTCTTGCAGAACTTTTTTTTTTCGCTTGTCATTCTCACAAGAACAGAGCCCACAGTACATTTCTTTAACAAGGCCATAAAAATTCCCACCTGAATTGACCTATTTGTTTGTATCTAACATCACAACAAATTTCATCAGTGAAAGCACACTGCAGGATTCCATTTCTTGAGAAAATCCAATGGACAGTCTTTTATGTACATTAGGAAGCCTCCAAGCACTTTTTATTTCAATAGCTGGAGGAAATACTTACTTTTAAATCTTCTACAGTAGCTTTTATTTTGGCGTAACCCATGTGCTGCTTTCCCATCAAGTGGTCATCTACCCTGGACTGTGCATCTCCTACAATTAAAAAGGCTCCACAAACTTCACAAACTTCCATTTGTTTTTCCTGGGCTGCAAAGCTCTCAATTGTCTGGAAAAGAAGAATATTTGGTAAGGCAAAATAAAAGCTTTAGTCAGTGAAGAGGTTTAGAATTCTATGTTACTGTTGTCAAATCCCAGGCTCTACTGAAAGCTGAAATCACATCTGCCTGTTTTATCTTTGGAGCACGGCACCCCATCGCAGTAAACAGGGAGAAAAGAGAATGGGCCAACCTATGCCCATTCCCACATGGAAGGAGACCATGAGAAACCACAGAACCATTACTCACTGCATTAACCTGTACACAGTCATATCTGCAGCCTCCTTGCAATATCAGAAAAAGTTTTAAGTTTTTCTTTTAAAGCTTTCTTTTTCAGTTTTAAGAGTTCTTTGGCATCAACTGAAATGTCAGGAGCAGCAGAACTACCATGGAATATACCTCAAGGAATCAAAAGGCTAGAATGCTCCATGAAGAAAACAAGAAGAAATACTGGCTTCCATTTAAAAGTATGGTGGTCAAATTAAACCAGTGTTTCAACAGACATATGAGAAGTACACTGAAATTTCAACACAACCCAGGTGACTAATGCTGTGCAGTGCTCATGAATCACACAGTATGGACATAAACATGCTGCATGCAGTATTTAAGAGCTCTTAAAAATAAAACAACAATCTCAATTTGAGCATTTCATTAAACACCAAAATAAAACCTGGAAACTTAAGCTCCTTTTTATTAACAGGAACTTGATACTTAATGCACTCCCTGTGGCTTCTGTGGCTCTCAGAGTCAGAGAGATGCCTGTCTCTAGTCCCAGCCCTGACTCAAGGGCTTTCTCTGACAGTCACACCAGTAATTCAGTACAATTATACTGCACAGGCTGCAGGGCAAAGTTTAACTGAGACCTCAACTAGAGGAAGGTGCAAGCTCCGCTCCAGGACTGCTGGGGGAATAATTTCATAATTTGTGTGCAGGAAGGCCACTCTCAAGGTAGAATGCCTAATCAACACACTGGATTAACACAGCCAAATACCCTGTTATTATGTAATAAATTCTGCACAGACCTTGCATGCCTTCAGTGGAAGGACAAGGTTACTCAGAATGTACTGTGCACCACATTCTGATATGTCTCACAGAACTATGAACACATTACTTACTGAAGTTGTAGACCTCAAGAGTTCTCTCTCTTCCTTTAACTGTTCAACAAGTTTCATCATTCCTTGTGCTTCTTCTACCTTTCCTTCTGAGCCTAGTTCTTCAATCTATAAGGCAATAAAAAACTAAAGTTCAATTTTTCATCAAGTAACAAAAGCAAGAGATCTCTCTTATGGGGGTTAAAAAACCCTCACCTGTTGAAGCAGTACATCAATTTTGTCAGTTAACACCTGGATCTTCTCCTCATTTTTACCAGTAGGTCCTGCTCCCTGCAAAATGTACAAGAGTGAGCTGGGGCTTTTTTTCTTTCCTTGTTGGGTTTTTTTTTCTTCTTTTGTTAAAACAGCTTAAACACACAAATGTATGTCTTCTCATATTCCAGAGATGCCTTGGGAATAACCTCCCCCTGGCGTCTTCTCCCATGAAAAGCTACTAATAATAGTCTAATCTAATCTAAAACATGCCTCAACACTATTTACTCCACTCTTGCTAAGTCTAGTCACACTAATTCCTCCCAAATCAACAAAAATGTTCAAGGTCTTGGCCCATAAAACGTAAGAAAACTGCATTCAAAGTCCTAACTTTAAACTCTGACACTCCCATGCAGGTATCACACATCTTTGCAGACATTCAAGCATGACTTAGAAGTTCTGTGGGCTTTGAATTTCAAATTCTGAGCATAAAAAGTGGAAAGAATCTTACTTCAAAGATGTATGTGTTAGTAGTGTCCTCTCTGCAGGCTGCCAGAATAGACTTATTGCCACCCCCCCACTTCTGCTCTGCTCCACAAGAGGTATCTCTCAACTGGATACTGTCCCCAGCTCCTTCTGAAGCAACTGGACTTTGTACAGAACAGTGAAGTTCTGAGGGGCAGCACAAGGCAAGGCTGTCCTGGCAGCAAGAGAACTCACAGAGCACAGGCCACAGTCACTGCTCCAAATCCATCAGGTGACAAGATACAGTTTGCTAGTGCAAGGAGGGGGGAATGTGCAACTAGTGAAAGTAAACTGAGGTTGTCAGGGTAAGGGCAACATCTGACAGGTAGAGAACAGGTACTCATGCTGAGGAAACAAGAGATGGTGTGAACAGAGAGGGCTCTTGCTGACTGTGGAGTCACTTGGCTCGTCCATTAGTGCCAGATCTGCTGGCTAACAGATGAGAAATCTCACTGATCAGGAATCTTCCGGATAACAGTAAGCTCCACCTGATAGCTAAGACCCCGCAGATGCTATGCACAGGAAAAGCTGCCTCTGACTCCTGCAGACTCACCCCAGAAGACTGCTGGTTCTGTGACAGTGCCAAACGAGCGTGGCCCCTGCGGATCCTGCGCTCCACCTCTGCAAGCAAGCTCTGCAAGTAGCGCAGGAAGTCTCGCTCGTAGCCCACCTTCATGAACCGAGAGCTCTTCTCGTACCTGAGAGAGATTTTAAAACAAGAGCTCACACCAATCCCCAACAGATGGAAACTAAGTAACGAGACACTCAGTATTATAAATTCCTGCTCACAGTAAGGGAGTATTATATACTTCAATAAGTTAATTTCTATTTAAATGAATTTACGCAAATAAAAAGAGTAATTCGTAACGTTTGGGTTGCTATTAACAAATTTTGAAGATACCAGAAACTCTATTTGCTTTAACACATCAAACAACAAACTTACTGTTTGCGTAGATTTTCATCATGAATTTTTTCACAAGGACCTAAGAAGACAACACAAAAAGCTTAAGTTTGCATTCCTAAATGTTGTATTCATATTCCACCAGCACTTCACAACAGAACAGGGCTATGAACACTTCACAAGGACTTTTATCCTTCTGCCTTTCTGCTTCCTTGCTTGGAGCTTGCAAGATACATTAAAGAATGCCAGAATCATTTAGTAATTATAAAACCAAAAGAGACACTACATACAAAGTCTTCATAAAAATAGAATTTCCAGATCAAGTTTTACATCAGGAAATACAAGCAAACAATGAATTCTCCTAAACATCTGGGGCTTAAAAAAAAAAATTACATATGAAGGGTAATTTTATCAGGCACTTTTTAATTTTCATTTCTCTGCAAGACTGGCTTCTTGAAACACAGATATTTGAAGTAAATTAGGAGGCCCTGAGTTCATGAAGGTGTCTGTGTTAAAATTCCTCACCTTTCCCAGAGACTCATAAACTCTTCAATAGACTTAGAAACTAACACTAAGACCAAAAGTCTGGTTTTGCTAAGTTACCATCTCCAAACTACATGCTACATCTGCCATCAACTACCAGTAATTTAGAGCTGGTCTTCAGAAATAACTATTACAGTAAGTGAGCCTCTAAAGTAAAGCAGCTCAATAATGGATACTCACACAAAAATGGGTTAAAACCCTGCCCAGGTAGAATAAACCAAACTAGAAACTGGGACTTGAGAAGGAGAAAAGCACCTCTCACACAGTAATTTAGCTTACATAGTAAGAAAAAAAATTTAAAAAGTTTTTTCACTTAGACAAAGTAGGATCTGGAATAAATATTACTTTCAGCATACTGTATCACTGGCAATCCTTGAAATGAAAAGATAAAAAAATTCAAAGTGTTTTGACAGAGCAATTAACAATAAAAACAGAGTTTGCAAACAAAAGCTCAGTGCAAACAAAAGCTCAACTGTAATTACTTTAAAGTGAATAAAAATGTCATGACTTATAAACTCACCTAAATCAGAACGGGTATTTGTAAATAATTCAGCTGGGCAAAAGCCACAAAGGTAGTATTTGCAAACCTGACAAAGAAGAAAGAAACAGGCATCATTTTTTGCCTCTTGAATTGAAAATTTTATGTAATCCCTTTTATTTCTAAAACACAGTGTCAAAGTTTCCTTTGAACATAGTAAAATCTCTAAAAATTTCACACACCCTCTGTCTTCATATTTCTTGGCAGCAGTAAGTGTTACAAGATGCATCTTGATGACAAAACACCAAAAATCTTGCATTTCCTTGCAATAGCAGTAGTTCTTAATTTCATCACTAAGTATTTAAGATTCGAGGAAACCGTCATCAATTTATAAATACAAATATTCAGTATTTCCAAAGGAAAGGAATGAAACCAGACTGCACTATTTCATAAGTGAAATTCTTAAGTGTGAAAAGCCACAGGAGGTGAGAACAATTGCCAAGGAACAAGTCTGTGTCAGGCTCCCCTTCCTCAGAGGCACCTGCACTCAAACATCAGCTGCTGCCCCAAGCACTCCGATGGCATTAAAAGACTGAGAATTATCCAGGAGCTTTCCCACTCCAATGCTCTCACAACTCCTTACTTTAAGAAGGACAGGCAACAAGACATGATATGGTTCTTCAGGCAGAGAAGACATAAATTTTAACCTGGTTTCCTGCCAGCTCGAAAGGGTTTGGTTTGTTTCTGCACAGTCTGGTTTTACATTATTGAGAGAGGTTCTTCTTCTGATAACAGAAAAAGATCAGCAGAAAGTTCAAAAATCCACAAACCTGTTACTCCAGCCAGTAAATACTTAACATTTAAAGTGATAAAACCAGCTTTTGTTCAAAAGATTGTTCACCCTCACCCATGAGCATGGGCTGAGCTAGTCAAGTCGGTCAGTTCCTGAAGTTTGCAACACAGAAACATCTCCTGTCTATCCACCAGAACAGCCACAAGGGCAGAATCAGAAATACTTTCATCCCTAACTTCATAAACAATCTTAAATAATTAACTGTTCACTAGACCCTTCCCACAGATGTGACTGCCATTAATTAAGGTGTAAATCCAAAACCAGCCTGGAGTTTCTTCCAGCACCTCCTTTACATTCCACCAGTTTCTAATTTTTGGCAAATCTAATATCTGTGAATGCATTACAGCCTTCTAATCCTCTCACACATCCTGTGGGCAAAGACCTGCAGGATCTTATCTCCCAAGACACAGACTGAAGTGTTTGAAGAAACATGGGTGAGGAGAGGCCCCAAACATCACCAAAAAGCCTGTGATACCCGTTGATCAAATGAGATCAGCCTGTTTTATTTTTTCCAGCTAACTGCCAGCCGGCAAATCAGGCTACAGAAGTTAAAACTCTGCTGACTGCTTTACAGATTATTCAGAAAAACAATCAGGCTTTCTGTTAACAAACCAAGGACAAGAAACACAAACAAACAAATCTCTTATTATGTAATTTGAATGCTTCTCCCGTGATCCAGGTTTGGACACTGGCACCCATCTGAAGCAATTTACCAAGAATAGTTAAGAAAACGTGTGAAATGACCTTTTTTGGTTTTTTCTTCTCAGAAAGAAGGAGAAAGTTACTGGACAAAATCTGGTTTCAGAATCTGCTCTTCTCTGAAAGCTGCAATATCCCTTCTTTTACTACTTCAAAGGAGCAGTTTCTGGGATGGATTTCTGTACTAGTCCATTGAAATGTAATTTCTCTATACATTCTCTTCTTCCATTTTCCCATACTCACATCCAGGTAATAAGGATCACTGCAAAGCCACTTCCCAAAAAATTTCAGAGATGGATAAGACAATTTCCTAAGACAGATCACAGTAATGACAGTCTGACCATGCCATACTGTTAAGAGGGTTGTAGAATATCTTCTATCAACAAAAAAATCAGGCAAACTGGCCTGGAACAGTTTAGAAACCAGAAGTAACAAAAGAAGCAAAAGAAAAGCAATTAGAATTATCATGAACAAAACAAAACAAAAAAACCCACCCTCAATGAAAACCAGAAATCACAATTATTATGAAACAGCACCACCAGGAAAATCCTCTTTTTATGAACTGATAATTACAGCCAAATTTGCAGCAACCAGTACAAAAATATGAGGTTTAAACACGCCATACACAGCATTAATTATTTATATATTAAAACCTCAAACACAAGCCATATGAAACAAAAAACCCAAACTAATGACAAAACATACACACACCAAAAAGCTGCCATAATTTTCTACCAGCTCTGGATGCTGCCACTCTAGCAGTGGCACTCAGGGAATTACCTGACACTCTCTCCTAGGAAGCAGCCTGCAGAGAATCACTCACTCCAGAGTGGTTCAGACACTGTGGCTGAAGTGATTTTCTTCCCCTCTCATACCCATTTTGTTCTGCTCTTCAACAGGAAAACACAACCTGCTGGAATCCTGCAGAATCTTGCAGGTATCACTCCAGCTCAGCTTCAGTGAGTGCAACATCTGCCTGGCCAGGCTGAACACCAACTGCACTTCCAATCGATGCCAAGTGAGCAACGGTGAGAGGGAGCAGGAAGGGCCAAGGAATGGCTCAAGCATCACAGAACCATTACAGGACTGAAACAGAGTGACTGATACCAGAGCTTCACCCAGCATCACCCATCCATGGTTTATCAGGCTGCTGCACTAATCACAGGCAATATGGAAATATTCCACAGCAGGCAGTTTGGAAGGCTCGACTCCCCATGCACGTAATGAGCATTTACTCCTTTCTGCAGAATTATTCTGACAACTCTGCTAGCCAGAAGGTGCAACAGAGAAGTGTCACTGTCCAACTGCTGCTGCAGGATAAGCCACAGCTTGGGTCTCAAAGCCCCTGAGTGCTCACGCTTTGATAAGACACTACAACAAACAGGGATGCTTGGAACTTTCCACTTCTTCATCACAATTTCACTAACCCCTGAAAGCTCTTGGAGGTATGAAAGTAGTATCCTTCACATCCAATCCACTAGGAATTGCAAGCTCAACTGGAGTTTGGGAAGCAGTTCAAAGCTTTCCCATCTCAAGAAGCTACAGACAGCTCTACATGGTTAATGCTTCGATGTTAACATGTTTCTCTTCTTCAAGAAATTTATTTACTGATGGAGAAGTATCTCTCTAACAGTAATAAACAATGACAAAAGCAAATGCCTTTAGGGAGACAATTTCTAGTAAAAAGGCTGAGAATAAAATCCAGCAGACTGTGGTTCACACATCAAAAACTAGTAAATTCCTCCTCATAGCTGAGCTCTTTGAATCTATTAAAGCTCACATGCAGCAGACATTTTAAGAGCAGTGTCTGCCCACTCAAACCCAAACAAACATCAGCCCTTCTCCCAAACCCACTCTTAAAGACAAATGCTATTTGTTTTTGGAAGAGTATTAGTAATGGAAGGTTAAGTCCTCTCCCTCCATCCCCTGGAAGATTAAGTCCTTAAATTCTACCTAGATACAAAGCAATTTAGGTCGCTGGCATTATAAAAGTAAAAGCACAGCATATCATGAATAGCTAAAACCATCCCATCATATTCTGAATACAAACCCACATTTTGAGAAACTGCATTAACAGAGATGATTGCTCACAGCCATTTGTCTCTAACAGCTCTTCATCCCTCTCCACTTCCTGAAAACCCTGAGTTTGCCTTGAAGAAGCACCACAATTTCAAACCTTACAGGAGCAGGGGCAGCCCATGCTAGGCTGTCTGGTGCTGCAGAACAGCCTCAGAACTCTCATGCAATCCCTATTTCAGTAAGAACTTGCTTTGTGCAGGAAGGTGTGAACCAATAAAGAAATATACTGTGTCTATAGATATGACAGTAAGCAGAAAGACTAAAATATATGATATTAATAATTTCTTCCTGCACACAAAACAAAGCCTTTTTGCCAAAACCAGGACTCATCACCCAGGGACATGCCATCACACTGAAATATACCACAAGTGGGATTCCAATTTTTAAAATTAAAGGCTTTAATTGTGTCAAAGTTTTAAAGTAAGAACTTCAGCTCTACAAAAGTTTTATAATATATGATCGATGTGTTTCATTGGCACTGCGAATAATTCACACACAGAGCTATCACCCTCTGCTTCCACACTTTCCACTTCCATCCTGTATTTCACTGCATCTTCTGGTTTCTGACAGATACATGGATGCAATCTCCAAATGATAAGCAAAATACAGATGAGCTTCTTGTGATAACCTTCCATGTTCAAAACTGATGAAATGTGACAAAAGCCTACACTCTGGGATCAATACAACATGCTGGCATTGAGCAGGCTGCATGCTGATCTCTGTCTAATCCCAAAAGAAATTACATCAGCACATGTATTTCACCTGAAAAGCAGGACAGCAGGCAGAGGAATATTGTTACCATTTGAACCTTATCTGCATTTCCTGTCTTTTAAAACATGTCAGCATTGCAAATTTAATTTTTAGGTTACAAAGAAAGTCAAACTGAGACACGTGTTTAACAGCAATTGTTGGGTTTTCTGAATTCATCAATTGACTACAGGAACCTAGGAAAACATTCCTTGCAGAAAGGTTGTATTTAATCCTAAATAAAAGCAGAAGCAGAGCAAACAGCAGCAGACTCTGCAGGACTGAAGGCTCAACCCCAAGCCTGTAACTTTCCCACTGCTCAGACACAGGACAGCTCTCACTCTCTGAACTGTCAGAGGACTGGGAAGCAGAGACAAAGCCCTGCTTCTAAAACAACAAAACTGAACAGCCTAGAGATGGAGTCCTTTGGTTATAGTCAAACTCTTCAGCCTAAAGTTGTAAGAGAAAAGAAAAACTGAAAATATTCCGTGATTTGCTCATTTGAAGATGAAGAAAGTAATCTGAACTTATTAAAAGTGAATGATGGAGAAAACAAAAAACCAACCAAGAAAAGAAGCCTTTCTCACCTTAATGACTAAACCAAACCAATCCCCTTATTTGTTCTACCTGGACCACCCTGGTTCAAGCCATTCACCGTGTGTGTATTTCATATACTTCATCTAACTCCTCCCTATTTTAAATTCACAACAGAAGGAAAATATCTAACTGATCACCTAGCTGAATTATTCTGTTAACAGAGTAAGTCTAGAAACACATAAACAAGGTCATGAAAACTTCTTGAACTCCCAATTCCTTCCTGACATGCACTGCTTACCTCTAGAGCAGCGTTTTTCAAGGGAGGGAATGGTTCCTCACACTTAAAAAAATCTAAGGTAAGATAGGTATTGGTCCTTAGGGAATGCAAATCCAGCCAATTCAAACAAATTCAACAAGTATTATCCTCCTTTATAGTGACCTAAATCCCATATAAAAACATAAAATCCTGTCTTTGATTAAGACACAATTTAGAACAGCCAAACCCGAACATTTCTCCCTCCTCCCAAATAAACATTACAAGCAAATGCTAAGGGAGGAGGAGCTAAATGCTTTGTGCTGCTTAAAACACAGAAATTCCTATCACTTAAGTATAAACTATTGTAACTGTGACACTATCTTTTAACATATGCCATAATTTAAAAAGGTATCATGAACGGGAGAAAACAAAATTTAAAAATTCATCAGCGTTCATCTCTCCCAAAGCAACAGCTATAGGAACTCTGTAGGTACCACTGAGTTTCCCTGAAATAACTTTAGAATTCAACTATGATGGCCAAAACTAACTCATCATTCATTAAAGCTCAAGCAATGGAGAAACCCCCGATTAATAATAATAATAACAATAATAATAATAACAACGTTGTCTTATTTGGGCTACTCACTGCAGAAAATGAATGAACACACATTAACAAAAGTACTTAAGTACTCCTGAACAACAATCTTGTTTAGGTTAGTGTCCGTCTCCCCCCTCCCAAGCAGATTCCTCTGAGTGAGGAAATACGGAAAGAATCAAGTTTTTCTTAACCAAATCCTCACTTTCCAAAGCCTTACGGTTTTTCCTTGTGGTACAACCTCCAGACATTAAAGCCGGTACGCGCGTGCCCTTCTTTCTCCTCCCACAACACCAGCCCCAGGGAGAGATCCAGAGACATTTATCACCCAAACTAGAACATCTGCCTTATCTCCCTTCGTGCAGGTCAGCAGCTTGCGTTCAGAAGTGTTGAATTCCTTTAACCGCCCCGCCGCCTTATTTTGCTGTTTCCCTACGGGAGACCTCCGCCAGCGCCAGCCCTCCGGAATGCCCCGTTCCCGTTAACGGGGGCCCCGGCGGGCACAGCCTTCCCCGCAGACACCCAAACGCCGGGGCTGTCCCTCCTGCAGCCCAGCAAGAGCCCGGCCGTGCCGGGATCTCCCCGCCGAGACTCGCCGCCCTTCCCGCGCACGGCCGGGCCCGGCCCCCAGGCCGCCATGCAGGGCCCAGCGGGCAGGGCCCAACCCGCACCCCGGCAGACCACGCGGAACGCCGCTCCGGCCGGCACCTCACCCCTCCCCTCTTCCCCCTGCCCGCAGCTGTGCCCGGCCGACAGAAGCCGCCCATGTCGCTCCGGCAAACCCCCGGCCCCGCGCGGCGTGCAAGAGAGCGAAGGAGGGAGGAGAGAGGCGGCCCCGCTGCACTCACGCTCTCGTGGTCCCACCGCACGTTGCTGCGTTTTTCATCCGGGGCCAGGTTCCTGTCCCGGCCCATGAGCTCATCGAGGAGCTGGGCGGCCGATATCATCGTGAGCTGCGGGCCGAATCCCCCTCGCCAGACACCAGCTCGGCCGCCTCGCCCCGACCGCCCGCGCCGCGCCTG
>VXBQ01000210.1:9232-19623 GCA_013400175.1 Phainopepla nitens | reverse complement strand
GGAAAGAAATTTTCTTATGGAGCTATGATAGTATCATGTCTTTAATTGTCCTGAAAAAAAAAATAAAAAGAGCAGTTTCTCTGCCAGAGGTTGTAACTTCAAATAAAAATATGCTTGCTGTGGAATCCAGTAAGAGTTTTACCTCAAAAAAGAGAGTGGGATTTAGTGCCATAAGCAGCAAAGAGCTTTGCAAATCAAATAAAATAACATGGCTCTTTTTATTGCCCAGGGAAACTATTTGGTTTTTTATTCTATAAGGATAGAATTTATTAGCTAAATCCCTAGGTTCAGATAGAGATGTTCTGAATCATATTTATGGTAACAGAGAAAAAAGTTCTTTTAGTATTTTAATCTTCCAGCTTGGATATATCTTCTGAACTATTTCCACTTTCCAGAGTAATTTTCACATTGCAGTTCAGCTGAACAATGTTTCACTTTTACATGGAACCAGGGAGAATTTCACTAGTCCTATTACTTCTGTGTATCTTGATATTCAGGAACTGTCTGGACGCAACTCTGTGCCATGAGCTCTAGGAAGAGCTACTCGAGCAGGGAGGCTGGATAATTCATCCCACTGTGTCATTGACCTATGTCCCTCCCAACCTTAAACATTTTGTGATCTTTTTATTTTTGCCCTCTTTAAAACAGTCTTACCCAAAATCTCAGTCAAGTGGCTCATCCACCATACCTTACTCTGCTTTTGATGATGAATCTCACAGGTTCTAATTCAAATTAATAATACTTGCTGTATATTTGCATGTATCTAATTATACTGGTGGCTAGGAGTACTTCTCCCAGGCAAAGAAGTGAAAACTCCATTTCTTTTCTTGGATAAATGCAGATTTAGTTATGTTATGTGACATCCTACTTAACACACTCATACACTTAATTCTGAACTAGATTTATAAGAAAATAAATGCTCTCTTATTCATACCCATATCATTTCTCACTTGTGACTCCACTCTTCCTCCATTAAAAGCAAGAAGACCCACTAAAAGCGTTTTGAGGTATTTCATGGGAAATTTCTTGAGCTCCCAAGCTAAACAACATGTTGTTTTGTGAATCATTCCACTGATAGAAATAATGTAGACTGATAAATCAGTTTCTCAGTAGTTACTGAATGAGAACATCTTACTGGATAAAATGAAATGGAATTAATTTTCCTACATGGATTCACAGAACTCAATTCTCTTATTTCCTTTGTAAAATGAGAAGCATTTATATATATAAAAAAAAAGTTTAGAGTATTCTAATATTATATAACTTACTGTGAGGGCAAACCAGTTATATGACAGGAATTGCAAGTCACTGGAAAGAAAGTCCTCAGAAATATCCAAGCCCATTTCTCAGGCTGACATAACTCCTGTTTTGATAAACAATATTAGTTTCCTTAGACTCAATTAATTCTTTCAGTTTAGGAGATAAAAGGTTACTAGCAGCTAGCCATTTATTCAGTGTAGTTATTTTCCCTTTTCTTTCACCATGAAGTAAAACCACAGCATCCATTATATCATATGAGCTGACACTTCAGAGAGACTTCCTGTTTTAAAGCCTGAAAAGATAATTCCAAGCTTCTCTGCATGGGGTTTGCCTCTACCAATTTCCCCATCAACTATCAGAAGGATCGTGCAGATTCAGCCTCAGGTCACAAACACCTGATGCAGATTACAGACACCATTTCAGTACCTTATTAAGGCAACTCATAAAAGTTCCATTTTATGATCTGTAGGTAACTGACTAATTTTCTTATATGATGCTATACAAGACGGTTATATACTTTTCTATATGCTCTGTCCACGTAGCACACAGCACACATAACTACAGAGTATACTTTTAGATAACTTTCTCAATAGAATTTCCCTCCAACATAGCCTATATACAAAAAAAAGTCTTCTGCTCATATTACAACTCTTCCTCTTTCATATTGTGGGGTGGTTTTAACCATATTATTATCAATTTCAGGTTTTTCATCTTTATGTGGAATCTACAGTCTTTTTTGACATCTAGAAGTTTTCTGACGCTGAACCGTGTAAGTCTAACTTTATATCTAATAGATGCAGTTAACAAATTAGGAAAACCTTTTTCTTGTTTCATTGTCAGACTTCTACCCTGGAGATTTGCTTCCTCTCCTTTTTCTCATCACATCAGTATCAATGGATCAAATCATTTGATGTAAGTACAGACGAGTCTTGCTCTCCCCATGAATGGAGTCATAATGAAAAGCATGTGTTCCCAAGGAATATGTACTGATTCTTGTATTTCTGGTTCTCACTGTAATGCAGCTTGCTTGAATTCTGAAAAGTTATATTTCTTCTTGAATTTTTCCAAAATTGCCTTTTTCTTTCATATCTATTAATGTTTTTTTAAAAATGTTTTTCAATAGATCTTTAAATTTTGTGTATGCTTAACAGTTTGTAGGAAACCATTCTTCCATTCCTTTCAGAGGCTTGTTTTGATGCATGAAAAGTTGCTTGGATGTGGTATATGCTGGATTCTTTACAGTTTGCTTCTCTAAATCAAGTTACATATATAAGAATATTTCTCTTACATTTAATTAATAATATTCCCTGTCATTTAATTTAGTCCTTTTTTGTCACTAAGTATTTGTGAATGTCACAATTTCAAGTGGATGTCATTACTCTCACTGGACATTGTCACATTAGCAAGGGTGACCCCCCCACAGTAAAAGGGATTCCCTCTGTTCATCCCAACAGTAGCTCAGAACTGGAATGCCTAATGCCAAAGCACACCAGCTGCTGCTTCCAGAGCAGCATGTGAATGTTCATTAATCAGCTGCTTTTGATTACTCCTGAATATGCTTCTGATCCCAGCTGACTTGATTCAGCTAGACATGCCTAGCCCCAAAACTCAATTCACGGTTCAATTGATTGCTCAGTGTTTGAATTTCTTAAGGGACAATGGCACACAGCAATACTCACACTGAAAATCAAGTACCATGTACATGTGCAATCCTAATGCACTTGCAGTCTTTAAACTGCATCACACTTAAATACAATTTTTCCTTTTATGCATTTCTTGTTTCCCAAATGATACTATAATTTAATCTTATCAGCTGTCAGATTTCTACTTAGTGTCCAGCATGTACTATCTAGCTAGCTAATAAACTCATCTAAGCATGCTCTCAGGCTCCAAAGATTATTAACAGCCTGCATTCGAAGGCGTTATCTACATATTCCCTAGCCTTTACACCCTTGCATCCTCCTGCACTCTTCATGGCTAATGTACCTCGGACCACAGACACCCTGTTTCGATTAACCCAGGTTCAGCTCCCTGCTGTACTCAGTGCCTCACAGAGGCATTGCTCAGTCATTCATACTTAGAGCAGCTCAGCTTTTTCAGACCCATGCTTCATATGCTGCCACTCGGCAGCAGCTGAGGGAAATTTCCTACTTGCCGAATCTGCCTGGACCACAAAAGGAGCATGCTGCCACTTGATGAAATTTGGTGTGATTCAAATGCACAGGAATGCGTGAAGCTCCATCACTTCCTTTTCCCCATCCCTGACCCCCAATTTCATCAGGTCAGCAGCAATTCTAAGAATGTCAGTCCTTTGACAGGTACAGCGGAGGAGCTAATAGGAGAAGCTAGTCTGTCTAACTCTTCTGAGTCTAGTCAACGAATAGGAAATCTTACTCCCAATGTCTATTCCATCCACAAAATGTCGCTATCCACAAAGGAGTAGGCATGCAGAAGAAAATGGAACAGTCACTCCTATGAATGTGTGATTCCTAGGCTTGGGCACAGCAAAGCAAACTCCTGTCTAATACACTGGCCACCACCACAGAATCAGACTTTTAAACATGGAAAACACTCTACAGTTTTCAAAATAAGGATCGAGTGCAGTCAATGGAAAAGGTGATGTCTTAACATGTGAACCGTATCCCACTGGTTCCATGGATCTTGTACTTCTACTTCCATTAACTCTTCAGTGAAACTTTATCCTTTTCCTGCTAATATAGTTTCTAAATGCAGAGTGTATCCAGAATAATTTTTTATCCCCAAGGCAATTACTGGAAAAAAAAAAAGCAAAAGAGAACCCAGCACACATTTTAAAAAGCCAAACCAATCTAGGTCAAAAAAAAGCTTCTTTTAAGTAATTATCCCTTTTTTCTTGAAATCTTCTGCTTCTGTAGACATGCTTATAATACATATAAAGAGCAAGAAATTGTATCAGTCATGATAGATGCTTTTGTCTTGCTTTTTTAGATAGAAAATTATAGCACTTACAAGTCTCCTGTTGTTGCAAATGCATTTATTTATTTTTTATTGATGCAGATAAAGATGCCAGTCATGTTCCATTTATGCTGTCATAAAGAAACCTTAAGCCCGTTTCCAGTGCCTTAAAAAGATCTACCTGCCACATTTTGAATCCCACTTGACAGCTGTAAAAATTGCCAGGTTACATAGGAGATGTTGCTGAAGAAATTCACACACAAATCTCACATCTTCTGTTGTTTTCTTACTGTCTAATTTTTGTTTAGCTGTCGCAATTAGGTAATATATTGAATATTCATCAATTCTGCTTAAAATTAATGTCAGAAGCAGTCCAGAAAAAGACAGACTGCATCTTATATTTAGTGATCCATCTGCACACCTTTCCAGCTGTCAGGAATACCTTTTAATCCTTATTGCTGTCATATGCCATTGATTAAAATAGTGAGTGGAGGCCACTATGCAGGCATGGATGCAGAAACTTACAGTTCAGTCAGCAAGTAAAGCAATTTCAGAGTTCCTGATATGTCATCTCAGGAACAACTTTTCTACTGCAATAATTTACGAATAATGTGTTGGCTCAGTTAAAAGTATTAATATAGACGTTGGAGTAAAGTCTTTTTTTCAATAAAATCTTCTTTCAGATAATTATTTTCCAAGAAACATTTTCCAAAAAGCTTTCTTTAAAATGCAAGCTCTGAAAGACTGTAGTTATGCTATGTGTTTTATACCTTCCACGAATTTGGAAAATATGGAGGACATCCTATTTTCTGGAAAGAATATTAATTTTAATGCATCTTTCAAACAGTCTCCCTTTTTTTCTTTTTTTCTATTTTTTTTCTTTTTTTTATTTTTTTTCTTTTTTTTTTTAATTTGGCTAAACTTGATTTATTTATATAAATCTTATAACTTTACTAATAGTTTTGAATCTATTACTTGGAGGAGGTCACTGCAGTTGTCAGCCAGAAAAACACAGAAGTGTATTGTGCAGTATTATGTTAGACAAGCCCTTCTATCTCTGCAGTCATGGAATTATGTCAAAAGGTAGATGAAAATACAATTTGAATTTCAACCCATGAAAATTAACACTAAGAGAATTTGCAATGTCTTGATTAATAAAGTCAGAAGAACACAGTACCTACAAGTTATTTTGTGCACATAACACACATAAGAAACAATGATCTTTTAAAATACATTGTTTCAAGTTCTAAGAGCTGACCACTGAATTGGTAATGTGTATTTTTTAAAGGACCCAGTGTACATAAGTATTTAACAACTGCCCTATCTAGAAATTATTTACCTTTGGAAGAAAAATTTTACTTGGTATTTCAATGCTTTCCTTATTGTCCAGAACAATTGTTTGGTTTTGTTTCTTTTTAAACAATAGAGGTTTTTATCTATGTATAATGGAATCACATTTGTCCTTAGAATATTTTTCCTGATTACATTTCTCTTAAGGAGTCAAGAAAACTTATTAATAGAAATGGGAAAGTGAACCTAACCAATATCTCAGGTGGGAAGTTTTTGCCTCCTTTATGGTGTTTTTTTTAACTACAGGTTGACCCAGATCTTTGAGCAGGAGACCAGCATTATCAGCAATTCTCTGACATGAACATATGCACAATCATAGCCAAGACCAGACAAATGACAGCATTACACCAATATTTACCATGCAAAGAAACACAACCAGACTCAGCAGACTGGTCTCTCTTGGAACACCAGTCTGTGTTACTGAATGTAGAAAGTATTTAAGATTTTTTTACTGGTGTGGAGAGCAGTGAGGGCAGGAAGTAGGGAAGCTCTCTCTCTTTGCAGATCATTCATTTCTCAGTAAGTGTTCATTAGATTCTTGTCACCTGATCTACAAATATTTTTACACACTATTTAAACGTTCTTATTCATGCTGCCTGTAAATGCACTATGATTTCTTTCATAAGATGACTAACCTTGTTGAAAAGGAGCATTACTTTAAGAAATCACTAAGGCATTAAATCTTGCCAAACAATGACAGCAGAGAGGTGTAATAAGAAGGAGAAATGATCTGGAATTTTATCACATTAAAGATCTTTCCACACTTGCATCTGTAGATAAAAAAGATGTTTGTTAAGATGTTTTGCTGGATTTTTAAAATCCATAACTGCCAGAATTTTGATACACAAAAGGCTTTTTTGAATCACATTAGCATGATTTAAAAAATGATAAGGCAAAACTAGAGCCGACTATGTGTTTAACTTTAAACATAAATCTTACTGATTTCAGTTAAATCAATAATCTACTAATATTTGCCTGAATGGCATTCGGTTCTTAATGAATCAGAGCCTGAGGAAAAAGACAGACAAGGGTTTCATTAGCTTTCAACTAAGTTCTGCCTTTAATTTTTTCTTGACTTTGTGGCAGTAGTATAAAAGGTAATGTCTTCATCTCATCTCATTTAGTACCTTGAGGTCAACAGGAGCTAGCTACAGAAAAGAAGTACAGGAAAATATTTTAACAGGATGTGAGTACAATAATGACCAAATACTGTGTAAAACCCCGAAGTATAGGATTCTGCTTTCCATCCTGTAATAAAATCATAGGACAGTTTAGGTTGAAAGCTAATCTACTTCAAACCCTCTGCAAGGGAAGGATGAATTGAGGTTACTTAGAGCCCCAGACAGCCTGACTTTGAATGTTCCAGTGATGAGGTATCCATCAGTTCTCTGGGCAACCTGTGCAAGTTTCACCACCTTCATTGTAAAAAACTTATTCTGCACACCTTCTTCTGAATCTCGTCTCTTTAAATTTAAAACCCCCTGTTCTGCTACAACAGACCATTATAAAATGGTCTGTTGCTACCTTTCTGACAAATCCCCTTTTGATACTGAATGGCCATAACAAGATGTTCCCAGAGCCTTCTATTCTTCAGCCTGAACAATTCCAATTGTCTCAGTTTATCCCCACAGAATATGTGCTCCACCTCTCTGATCATTTTTGTGTCTCTCCTCTGGACCATCTCCATAAGGTCTGTGTCTTTCCTGAACCAGGGGAACCCTTGTTTGCTCATGTCCAGTTTTACACCCACCAGTGCCTCCAAGTCCTTCTGTGCAGAGCTGCTCTCCATCCCCTCAGTCTCCAGCCTGTTTTGATAGCAGGGGTTGCCCCAGTCCATGTGCAGGACCTACATTTGGCTTTGTTGGTTCTCATGGAATTCCCATGGGCCATTGCTCAAGCTTGTCCAGGTCCCTCTGGATGGCATTTTGTCCTTCAGAAGTGTCAACTGCACCACTCAGCTTGGTGTCATCNCCCCGAAGTATAGGATTCTGCTTTCCATCCTGTAATAAAATCATAGGACAGTTTAGGTTGAAAGCTAATCTACTTCAAACCCTCTGCAAGGGAAGGATGAATTGAGGTTACTTAGAGCCCCAGACAGCCTGACTTTGAATGTTCCAGTGATGAGGTATCCATCAGTTCTCTGGGCAACCTGTGCAAGTTTCACCACCTTCATTGTAAAAAACTTATTCTGCACACCTTCTTCTGAATCTCGTCTCTTTAAATTTAAAACCCCCTGTTCTGCTACAACAGACCATTATAAAATGGTCTGTTGCTACCTTTCTGACAAATCCCCTTTTGATACTGAATGGCCATAACAAGATGTTCCCAGAGCCTTCTATTCTTCAGCCTGAACAATTCCAATTGTCTCAGTTTATCCCCACAGANGGTGTCATCTGCAAACTTGCTGAGACTGCACTCAACCCCTACATCTGTGTCACTGATGAAGATATTTGACAGCACTGGTCTAATATAATGTTCATCATCTACAATTCCAGATGGTGTATTTATCTGTATAAACAGATGAATCCTTACTCACTGTGCAAAAAGTTAGTGCAGAAATTCTGACCTACCTATTTTTATCATAGGTACTTTTTACCTATACTTTTATCATGGCTCTTGTATTAATATTATATTTTCTAGGGTAATCAGTTATACAAATAGACACATAAAAAGTACTTTAATGTCTAAATAGACACAATGTAACTTTAACAGGTCTGCATCTGTAATCAGACAATTTTTTGTAATTCTTGGGGTTTTTTAAACTTTCTCTACACTGGTCCCAATTGGTTTTTTCCAAAGTTGATTAAGAAAATTCCTAAAAACATATTGGCATTTAGCCATCCACTGAGATACATCTTTCCCCATAAAATCATCTTTGATAAAGATGCTTAAATTTTGCATCAGACAGAATATAGAGAGATTTACCAATGCAAACTCTCTACTTGCCTTCATATTTATTCAACACTGGCAAGGGCTTTGGCTATTTACTGTATTGGAGTCTAGAAAGTGTTTGAGTGGTATGGTAATATTCAGGAAGCCCACAGGAATCTTCATACCTACACAGCATTCCTTCATTTGGAGCAATTTTCCAAAGCAATCTGCTGTTTGACCAGCAGAAACCTGGTAGCTGCCTCAAACATAGGGATTTCACAGCCTCCTGGCTGCCATGTGAGCTTCCTGTCTTGAGAGGTAGCTAACTCGTGAGGCAGTCCAATTTCCAGATGCTGGTGATATGGCCTAGAAGTCCAGGATCTTTTTGAGCTTTAGACACAGAATACCTTCAGATTACCATAAAGGCAGGGATTCAGTGATTTTGCCTTTGTATCAAAAAGGAGAATAAGTAACTTGACTGTTCATGTAATCTCAAATATTGGAAAGCAGCATGCTCTATCAAAATATTTGTGTCTCCTTAAGTGATGTGATGTGATATCCCAGATTGCAAATAGATTTTCAGTCTCTTATGCTTCAGATCCCAGCTGAAATTAAGCCAGCTATGGAAATCTCAAAATTCTTCACAATGCACAGCCCCACTGGCCACCCAGTTCTCTTTTATTTCTTCTTTTTTCCCCTTTCATGTAACACTTCCTGACTACAGCCTGATTAACTTTTACAGCTTCTGTTTGATGGCATAACTTTCTTATTATGCGGGACATTATCATCACTCAGTTTGGACGTACATCTATATCCACCAATTGTCATTCTGATACCTTAAATACTGTATGGAAAAAATATTAATTATGAATTCTAGAGATGCTCTATCAAAACACAATTCAGACAGAAGAAAATCTTTACGGCATATGGACTCCTTATCTCCTGTAAAATACAATAAAAAAGCCCTTATGGGGAAGATATATCTAAAATGTTGTAGCAGGATAAATAGTGACGTTATTTCTTAATCTGGAAAAAATATTAAATGCAGATTATTTTTTGTTACAAGAATTCTTATGCCTGAAAAATATTAAACTTGTAGGATAAAAAATAATTGTAGGCTGCCTAACACTTCAACCATATAAATTATCTGTCATTTTTTGCAGACACAGATATTTAACTAATGTATTCTCTCTTCATAAAAAACACATACCACCAATCCCTACCTTAGGCATCTTTTTATTTCCTAGTATGCATTTCTACAATTAAGTAAGTAGCATTAAATAAAACACATGGCCTTTTTCTCTCATTGTAGCAATATGATTATAAAATGTTTTCCTGAAAATGCAAAGAAAAGAAAGTTAGAAGTTGATACCAATGCACGTTGCTGTTTTACATATTCTTTTCAATAAATTCTTCTGATAGCTATACAGAAGTCTTTTACTCATGAATGACTAGTTATCTAATGCAAGCTAAAGCTAAAGCAGTTATCTGCATTATACTAGTAATATTTGCTTCAGTTTTTTGTTGTTTCTTGACATCTGCTCTCTATCAGGGAAACTCAGCCTGTAAGGTTTGCCATGAACCTGCAACAAACAAATAATGAAGAAACATATTGAACCATGAATCAAATATTCGGCTAAAGCCACTTTCTTATCCATTCCCAGAACTTCAAAATCAACTTATACAGTTAAAACCAGACCTCTAATTTATTCCAGATGCATTTTGCTACAATACAATATTGTAAAGGCAGTAATTGCTGCAATGGATAGCTAGATATTATACACTAGGTATCTTCCTAAACATCTTTTTGAGCTGCTTTGACATGCTGTCAGGGGTTGGGTGTTATTCCTTTTGTTCCTTTGTATTCTCTCTTGTGGAATTTTTCTCCCATTTGTTTCGGGGGAACCTGATGGCTGGTGCTTATGAGTGCTTTGGGAGACAATGAGTTTGACTGGGCCTAGGGGGAAGGGGGGTGG
>VXBQ01000206.1:17294-45812 GCA_013400175.1 Phainopepla nitens | reverse complement strand
CTCCTATTACTACCATGATTTTTGTCAGAAATAAGTAGTCCCTTTGTGAAAAAAAAATGCACCAAATGCTGGCATGAGCATTAGGTCAAAGTAACAATTTGCCTTTTTTTTTACTGCCCTGTTTGGAGCAATATTAGTGATAGATGCTTAAAACACAGAGCAATTACAGAGTGATCTCTCCTGCATTGGCCTAACCTGGAGCCTTTAAATACAGGAAGATCCATTTCAGGGCTCCTAATGGCCAGAAACACTTCTGCAAATCTGAATTTGATAAGTCAATAATTTAAGACTCTGAAAATCTTGGGTACTCTGTGCAAGCTTTGCAGGATGCATTTTCTAGGTGCCCTTACTAGTAGTACCAAACTAGGAAGTTCAGGTATAGTGGCACAGTAGGAGTTGACATGGCTGGAGATCACACTTACAAGGCGATGGGAGCCACTGAAAAGACACCACTTAAAGGTGACCTCGTTAATTAAAAAAAAAAAAGCAAACAAACAAAAAGTTGACAATTCTTTTTCAAAAGTTGAAATTTTTTGGCAACTTATTATAGCTGAAAAACATTTGCCTTTTTTTTCCCAAAATAATGGTCAGCTGTGGGGGTAATTATTCATTTCCCAAAATGAGGCTTTTTTTCCTCAGCACTATAAATTATAAGTGCAAGACAGAGAAAATTACATGTCATTAACTCTCATTGCAAAAACAAAGGCATTTTCCATTTAAAGTAAAAGTTCAGGTGGAACAATTTAATTCAATAAAGAAATAACAGCATTAGAAAGTTACCCTTTTTCTTAAAACAAATCTCATGGAAAATGTGGTATTTATAATACAACACCAGAAAAAAAATAAGACAAGAAAAGACTGAAGAGCCATGAAAAGAGCTATCAGCCTTCTCCAATATGTGCTCTTATACAAAGGCATTTTTTAACAACCACTTTCCATTTTGGACTTGCATGTGCAAATCTTAGCAACACAACAGGGTTTTGTAGGTCACTTCTGAACAGAGTATTAACCAATCTATAACCATAAGACTGCTAAGTTTGTTAATGAAGTCAGCATGTCTGGGTACACTGGTCTCCAGGCTAAGGTCTTCTGTACTGATTAGATTATCAGGCCATGATGCAGTTTTCTTCATGTCTGAATTCAGTGGCTAAAAATTGTCTTTATTTATAGCTCAGTTGGTTAAAGCCTGGGGCTAATAATGCCAAAGTTGTGGGTTCAATCCCTGTATGGGCTATTCACTTAATAGTTGGACTTGGATGATCCTTCTGGGTCTTTTTCAATGCAAAATATCTGTTGATTCTGTGACTCTTGTTTAGGTAAATCTTAGATGTTTTAAGCTTGCAGCTATGTAATTTCCAGTATCAATTTGCTAAACTGTGTATGCTACAGGCCTTCTAAGTCCTATACTTTTCATTCACTAAAACCACAATCTCTCTGACCAAGAGAGTATGTGTTCTTCAATTCCAAAACTACATTTTTCAGGAGATATTGTGAGGAAAGCATAAATAAATTTTTCCCCCTAATATTTATTCATGTAAGTTTGATAGCAACATCTTTGTTGACAGTATATCATTGTGCTTTAATAGTATTTTGCAATTAAGTCACCCAGCAAGAAATTGTTTAATCTTACTGAGTTTGAAAATATTCTGCTTTAATGGAGAGTTTGTTTGCATTTTAAAGAAAAAAAAAATTGCTACAGTTTTAGTTCTCCCCTCTGAACTGGCTACTGTCTTGCAGGATGTACTCTACTAGGCCCTAATTTGTTGTCCCATTTTCTTCAGAGAAATAAGGCCTGTTACTTGAGAGAACTACCCAAGTTTGCTTCAGTGCTTACCAGCCATCTGTAACCATGTTCATTGGTAGTTTTACCATAAAGCATTAGAAACTATAAATATAAAATACACAGTTATAATGCATGACTGGTATTGAGGCACTAGAGGTTCCCCATATGCCAAAAAAGGGAAGCCTGTGTATTCAGTTCTGGGAGTAATCTGTGTTTTGGAGGACATGCCACCAGGAATCATTTCTCTTGAGGTTACCAGAGTCTTAGATTTGCTCTAGCTGGTTTGAGATAGCAAATCTGTTCCCTGGAGGACATTTTGGGGATGAACATTAGAGGATAAAGCCAGTGATATCACCCTCATGCACCCAGGGCAATAGACACACAGAAAGCTGAGCTCAGCAAGGGGTCCCCTGTTACTTTTTACTAAGAAAACTGTATATTCACTTCACATGCAGTCTGTACACAGAGACTTTAATCAAAACTACCACGCAAATAAAGCCTGAGAGGGAGCAACTATTAAAAAGTATTTGTAGCTATGAAGTGAGAGTTTTTGTACAGAAAGACTACTTTCATTTTTTGCAGATTAAATAATGCCAAAATCAATCACAAAGCATCATGTCTTTTTGCTTCTCACAGGAGATGAAATAGTTTAGGGCCTAAGTGAGCATGTACAGTAAGTCTGCTTTCATAAGAATGGGTGTTACCCACAAATTATAAGCCACATAATATAGATTATAAATAGTATTTCCTGGTAGTCAGTGCAGATATATCAGCCATCATTCTAATTTCTTGAAAGAAGAAACACAGGAAAGCTTACTAGTTCAAAACTGTTTATGAAATCAATTTATTTGAAAACTACATATCTTATTGAGCAAAAGAATAAAGAAGCAAATTTGGTAGTCCTCAGTATCATCAGTCAAATGGAAATGTCTTTTGCTCTTTGCTGTGATGTAAATACTGAAGAGATGGATAATCACAGCTGTGAGCTGGAGCACTGAGTATATCACCATATCAATGGATATTAATGCAAATAGAAAAAAAAATATTTCAGTTTTTATTTTATCTGTATTATAAGAGACACACTAGGATGCAATATAGAAAAGAAGTAAATAGAGAACACTGTTCATGGAAGCTACTCATCTCTACAGGAAGTACAGGAAAACAGGTAATCTGCCTGCTGAAATCAGTGTGTTTGTTTTTTTTAAAGTATATAAAAAGAGCAAGCTGAAGCTAACAAGACAAGCTAATCAGCCTGCATAAGCAAGAGGTGTGGAGCTACTCTGTGTTGGTTGACATTCATTCTGCCTACAGTCACCTAAAACATAATTGTCCAATCTTGACATGCTTTCCAAGGTTTCCTCTGCACTTAGTGAAAAGGAATGTGACTCTCCAAAGGCCTGTTCAGTTTGTGTATCTTAAGAGGAACTAATTAACTTGCTGAACTGGATTTGTGTACTGGCAGAAAAGGGAGTGTTCAGATGATCTGCATGGCTAAAAGCTTTGCCTTCACCGGGTCTTGCTTGTTGTGCCTTCTCTGTGAGACCCTTGCCACTTGCTTCCTCCAGGGTTACAGGGACTGCACCTCCTGGAATCTTTAAACACTGCCAGGCACTGGTTTACGTAATGGTGGTACACTCAGGCATGCTGTGCACATGACACGCACGCTGCAAAAATATCTCCCAGCTCTAAAATCTGCACAGAAAGGCTTTCAGAAGCTTTGGATCCTGTGCCACACCTGCAGCCATGGAGAGACACCCACTGGTTTCATCCATTGGAGAACAAGCCTGGATGAGAAGGAAATCATGAGGGTTATCCTGCACCCTAACAAAGGGGAACATCTGGCCGATAAAAGTATGCATTGGATTTTTATAACTACTTCATCATGTTTTTTAAAATTATTTAGGGTTATAAGGATACTTCAAAAAACTTTTGCATCTGACCATCATAATCCTTTTAAGAGTATTACCACACATTCCAAGGATTGGAGGAATGCATAAGATTTAGGGAAGTTTGAAAGCTTGAATAACTTCAAAATGAAAGAATCATTTTCTGTTGCAGAGAAAAACTATTGATTCTGTAAGGGGGAAAAAACATAAAATGTTAACACATGCAATCATTGTTTAAAAAATAAATTCTCCTTTTAAAAGTTCAAAATGTGAATGTGATTATTCAATGTCATCTTTAAATGAGAGTTTAATGTATCCCAAAACAGATGGTTCACTGTTAATGCTTCCTATGCCTAAAAATATGTATTCAGTATCACAAAAACAACTTTCAACACTTTCTGAGAATAAATACCAAGCATAGTAAGAAGACATAACCAGTCACTATGCCCAAAAATCATTAATAAGTCAACATGTACATTCAGAGATGACAGCAACAGTCATCAATAACTGGTACCCTGTTTTGTGTGTGTGTTTTTAACTATACAGACTTTGCCATCTGTGGCTAATTCCTCTGGAATCATTGCCATTATTTTATTCAAGATATGCTATCCAGTTTTAATAAACTAATGAGGTGTTAGAAAAATCCTTACATGAATGGAAAGAATGCGTCACCACTGTTTATACAGCAGTCCCAAAATCCCAATATCAGCTGCTGTTCTTTTCCCTAGAAGACATCATAAATTACTACTACCACACCATGTGCTTAATTACCTTACTAACTCTCCTCTAGGAAACAATACGTGCTTATTCTCCCCGTTTCAGCTTTCTCAGATAGGCTGTTCCAACTTAAGTCCTCAATACTGATATCTGTTACAGTTTTTCTGGAATTTTTCAGTAAAACCAGCTATTTTTTTTAAGAAGAGAGGTCAGGGTAAAAGAAATCACTAGAACTTGGTGAATCATTCTTAGAAGACATCTAGGATCACAGCCAATTATGAGACAGAGATAAAGAAGAGAGGATGAACCTTGGTTATTTAGAATGCCCTTGCAGTTCACATAAAAATCTGTCCAGACTGGAGCAGCTTACACACCAGAGGCTTGCTGATATGCTGCGGCTGCTCCAGGAGCAGCTGACCTCTCTGCTACCTTCAACAAGGCTGAAACAAGGCATTGCCTGGTCTGGCTGGGGAATTGGACTCTTAAGCATCAGGCAGAGGTGGTAGTCACCAGTGGACCACCTTCCTGATCCTCACATGAACTGGAAGAAGCAAGGTTTGGACCAGCTAATTGGAGAGGCACAGTCAGAGGAAAGACAGGGGACCTGACCAGGACATGTCTGGCCTGTTAGACATCCCCTAAAGCAATGTAGATAAGGCTAATCCTAGAAAAAGGAGCCTCATCTTGTCTTCATCTTCAGTGAGGAGTCAGAGCAGCTGGGCTCTCCATATTAGAGAAGGCTGAACATCTGGGCCAAAAGCAGGATATGTCTTCTTTTATGATTATGATTTTGTACTGCATATGGTAAATCAGACTGCTCAAAACACTGCGCAGTTTGACATAGCTTATATTGTAAATATTTAATTTTGCAACCTACGTATTTCTTAATATCTTTTTTTTTTACATAGTTTTTGTGTCAGTGCACTGTTGTGTATAGAAAATACATTGATGTACTACTATCTAAGTACTAATAACTGAGGTCAGTAGCATTGTCTGGGGAATGGATTGTGGATAACAGAGTTGGTGACCCAATGAGGAGCTGGGAATTATTAGCAAAGCATGAATTACCTTAGAAGTACTGTGGAATGAGGTTGTCATTTCTTTAGCAAGGATGGGTGTGAACTTTAAGTTTGGGGGTCTGGTTGCATTCTGTAAGGCATGGACAGAGGAGACTGAGTCCTGCTCATAAACTTGGTGCTATGGGAGCACACAGGTCTTCCACTATTAGGCATAAGCAGCAGAAGGAATTAGACTTTCTTGTTCAAAAATTATTAGCGTGTCATTCAGTCACATCACCCTTGAGCAAAACTGAATATCCCCACTGAAGCAGCAGTTTTTCTCAGGCTGGCTCAATTTTGTGTAATTCCCTGAATCTATTCAATTAATACCAGCTGTCAGATATTTTTCAATGTGCTCTGCTCTCTTTTTATGCTAGAGCCTAAAAATTGTGCCAGCTAGGGTATTGCTTATAGCAAATATTTTTGCTTTGTACTTTAAATTAATCTGAAGGCAAACTATGGCATACCAATACATTGTTCCACATCGTGGGGTTGAGTTGTACAGTCTGATGGGGAAACCAGTAGTCCTTTTCATTAAGTTAGCAGTGGAGCGCAATTAATCCAAACTCTTGGACTATCAAAATGACTCATTCTTGTAACAGGAATAAATGCAATACACATGCTAGATTTGGAAGGATGTATATTTTATACAGTGCTCATAATGATCCTATCTAGACCAGTATGCTGTAAAAACACTTTCTAGAATGTCAGGACTAGAAGTTCACTTATACACACGTGCATAAACACACACATACATACACACACAGAGAAACCAGTTATTTTGCTAATTCCTAGATTTTCAGCAATTCTATAGACAGCATGATTTAAACCAAAATAAGAATAAGCAAATTAATTTTTTAAAAACCCTTAAAAATGTTGAAAAAACTAGGTGGAAAGGGCACACAATTCCTGACAATCTTTGCAAATGTGGTCCTTGGGGGAGAAGCCTGGATGTTGCCCATGTCAAACAGGGCTTTATCCTTGCAGGTGAAGGTTATGCAGCCAGGGGAGGAACATAACACTGTTCCCCTGCTCCCCCTCTCCTGTCCTACATGAGCATAAATCTCAAATTATTTTTTTTCTGAAACAAAGCACTGTCCATAGCTAAGTTGATCTTCTAGTCTGTGGATAGAAGCAACAAGAATATATCTTGAATAAGAGGAAATGTAAGCAATCTTATCTGAGGCTTTGGCAGCCTTTATCTTAGAGATTGCCACACAACACTATGATGCCTGCCTAGGGCTGTGATGAAGTCTTTTTGCCTAAGGCACCAAAAATTGTGTTTTGCTTGTGTACCACTTCAAGGGCAGGTTGTGACCTTCTGTGGCTCATATCACTGCAGGAAAGTTCTGTTCAAAATTACAGCTTTACATGACTCCCTATGCCCCCAGAGTGCAGCAGCTGAGTCCCCAGGCCTGACTGAGTCTTATACTAGCAGCAGAAGGACCTCTCCCATAGCAAGCTTATGTCCTCTCCATTTGTTACACACAGCAGAAATCCCAGGCAGCTTCAGCGATGAGATGTGTTCTGCTACTGCAGCAGCAGCAGCAAACTCTTTCTGTGGCAAATCTGACAGCCTTCTGTGATGCCATGGCAGGATGGGTCAGTGATGGGAGACCAGTGGATGTTGTCCACCTGGACTTCAGCAAGGCTTTTGACACTGTCTCCTACAACATCCTTAGAGGTAAGCTAAGGATGTGTGGGTTAGATGAATGGACAGTGGGGTGGACCAAGGACTGGCTGAATGGCAGAGCTCAGAGTGTCAGGATCAGGACAGTAGAATCTAGTTGGAGACCTGTAGTGGTATTCCCCAGGCATCAGTAGTGGGTCCAACTTTATTCAGTCTATTTATCAATGACCTGGACGAAGGGATNGATGTGTTCTGCTACTGCAGCAGCAGCAGCAAACTCTTTCTGTGGCAAATCTGACAGCCTTCTGTGATGCCATGGCAGGATGGGTCAGTGATGGGAGACCAGTGGATGTTGTCCACCTGGACTTCAGCAAGGCTTTTGACACTGTCTCCTACAACATCCTTAGAGGTANCTTTTGGCAGGCTGGAGAGCTGGACAGAGAGAACCCCAATGAGGCTTAACAAGGACAAGTGCAGGGTCCCGCACCTGGGGAGGAATAACCCCAAGTACCAGCACAGGCTGGGGCTGCCCCACTAAAGAGCAGCTCTGCTGAGAAGGACCTGGAAGTTTTGAATGACTTCCCATGATGGGTGACAAGTTGACAGTGACCTGG
Source organism: Phainopepla nitens (assembly GCA_013400175.1). NCBI lineage: Eukaryota > Metazoa > Chordata > Aves > Passeriformes > Bombycillidae > Phainopepla > Phainopepla nitens. The sequence goes on along the minus strand of VXBQ01000206.1, from coordinate 38,124 downwards.
CAGTGTGTCCTTATGGCCTGGAGGCCCAGTGGGATCCTGGATTACATCAGGAAGAGTGTGGCCAGCAGGTTGAGGGAGCTAATTCTTCCATTTTTACTCAGCCCTGGTGAGGCCACACCTAGAGTGTTGTGCCCAGTTCTGGTCTCCACAATTCAAGAAAGGCAAGGAGATACAGGAGAAGGTCCAGAAAAGGGTCACTGATGATNCAGCTCTGCTGAGAAGGACCTGGAAGTTTTGAATGACTTCCCATGATGGGTGACAAGTTGACAGTGACCTGGCAGTGTGTCCTTATGGCCTGGAGGCCCAGTGGGATCCTGGATTACATCAGGAAGAGTGTGGCCAGCAGGTTGAGGGAGCTAATTCTTCCATTTTTACTCAGCCCTGGTGAGGCCACACCTAGAGTGTTGTGCCCAGTTCTGGTCTCCACAATTCAAGAAAGGCAAGGAGATACAGGAGAAGGTCCAGAAAAGGGTCACTGATGATGGATCTGGAGCATCTCTCTTATGAGAAGACACTGAGGGAGATGGGTCTGTTCACTCTTGAGAAGACTGAGAGGGCGTCTCATTCAAGCACATAAATATCTCAAAGGCAGGTGCAAAGGGGATGATGCCACATTTTTTGTGGTGGTGTCCAGAAACAGGACAAGAAGCAATGTCCATAAACTAAAACACAAGGAAGAACTTTACATTGAGAATGGCACTGGAACAGGCTGCCCAGGGAGGTTGTGGAGTCTCCCCCTTTGGAAACACTCAACACCCATCTGGATATGTTCCTAAGTCACTCGTTCAAGGTGACCCTGTCCTGTCACGGGCGCTGGACAGGATGATCTTCTGAGGTCCCTTTCAGCTCTAACTATCCTGCGATTCTGTAATTCTTTAAATCAAGACCACAGAGGCTTTCCTGCAAGGGTGATCATAATCAAATGGGAAAAAAATAGAATAATTTTTAGTTCATATTATATATGAACTAGGCAAAGCTTAATTCCTTTGAGAGCAAAGTAAGAAACCACATTTTTTCCATGTAATTTCACCATCCTCTGGAGCAACTCAGAGTTACAGTGAAGGGAAATATTTACATACTCCAGAGGCTGAGTAAGTGTATTACTCAAGGCTGAACTTCTGTAAGTTAACATGAAACATGGACAAATATTGGACTCTGAGAAATTATTACTGGACCAAGCTAACACATAGTAAAGCAGTTTACTGGCAGGAATCAACGCACTTCCAAACATGCACTCATATGTACAAAGAAGTGAGTTATGTATCAATAACTTCATAGTTAGTCAAAGAAGCTGGTAAGAAAGAGAAAAGACTGAACAGGTTTTAGAAGTAAATATGCATGGTGACAATGTGTGAAGTTTTGAGGTTTATGATGAGTGTGACATTTTAACAGAAATAAAACAACTAGCTACATTCCGCTACATAAGTCAGAAAAGCTCTAATACTACAAGGATGAATAGATAGAACCTAAAACAGATTGAAATCAGAAATAAAATATTGATTAAGGAAGAAGCTAATATGGGCAGCAAAGAGAAGATAGTACTACGGGCATGAAAATACAAATTACCTCAAATAAAGTGGAAGCACAACTGAAAGATTTTGTGCATTCTTGATTGAAGGAATGATTGACTGAAGCAAACTGAATCTCAAAACTTTTGAAGGTTCTCCTCTATGAAATCTTGGCTTTGATAGTAAATATTTTCTACAAACTTCTTGAGTCAGTGAAGGCACAACATGAGTGGATAATAGGAAAAAAAAAAAATCCATATTTGAAGAAGAGGGAGGAAAAACAACCTGTATTAGCCAAACATCCATGACATTTTTTAAGAGCAAATTAGGAAAAGCCATCTAAGGAAGACAGAGTGAAACAGAAACTGAAAAATATAGGTGTATCAAAGGCAAAACCAGGCTGAAGTATTCTTTTTCCTTAGGAAGAAAACAAAAATCTTCTTAAAAAGCAAGCAAAGGAATCAAATTTAATAAACACCAGCTAAAAACTGGTGGAAGTCTACATGCTCAGTTGGAGGAGTGATTATTACGAACCCTTAAGGTGCACAGGCAGCTTCAGGAGAGCAGACTGTAAGCTGAGCTGTAAGGAGAACTGTCCTCTGAAGGAACAGAGAGGAACAGTCCCCTCACTTGTGTCTAAAGGCATCCATGTTATTTCACAGTTTCCTTAATGACGTTAGGATAAAGCATGTAGGTAGGACTCTGCTGGTACAAACCGGAGTAGAAGGAGAAAAGCAGCAAGATACACTTCAAGAAGCAAGAGGTCTCAAGGCTTGAGTAACCAAAACTGACCCTTCCAGCTCAGCATTTCCTTGACCTCACAGCCTTAAGGATGCCTTCCTGTTTTGTGAAGCATGAAAATACCTGGAATCAAGGAGGATGGGTGTACACCAACCAAACATGGGAAGAGAGTAGATGATTTGGAAAACATCAGCAATGTGTCACAAAGGCCCACCCTCCTCTACAAACCCCTCTGATTTATCTGGACAGACATGAAATTGTGTGGAGGTCTATGTATGATTGTCAGATAATCTCTCTGCATGTCTTACACTGTCAGCAAGGTCATCCACCAAGGATTTCTAGACAGGTGACAGGCAGCATTCTCCAAGGTTTGCTCTGGGATTTGTGGCGTAGAACAAATTTAGAGTTATATGGAAACACCAATGCAGTGGTATTGCTAATGTTTATTTTTCAGAGTAGTTGAAAGGGGTTGAACAGTTTCAAGAGAACTTCATGAAACTAAATGACTATAGATAATAATAAAGCAGAAATTCAGGACTTATAATAATTAATCAGTCTTAAGGGAGAAAAACAAAATATCCTAATTTCCAATGTAAGATGATATTTTCCAAGCTAACCATTACCACTCAAGCAAAATTTTGAGATTGTGATAGTTACATAAATACAGTTTCATGCTCAGTAGAAGTCAAAAGAGCAAACTGAATAAAAAGAATTCTTGGAAGAGAGACCAAAATCAAGACCATTATGCCCCTGTATAAATCCAGGGTTTATCCATAAACTGAATACTATGTGCAATTCCATTACTCTCATCTTCAGCACCATAATAAAATTGGGAACAGTTCAGAGAAGGCAACAAAGATGTTCAAAGGTGTGAATTATTTCCCACTAATAAGCAAAAGTTTGGAGTTTTATTGTTTCAGAGTGCTGAGTCTGAAATAGAAACAACTGAGGAAGACAATGATAGAGGTCCACAAAAAGACGACATCCTGCAGGGACAGAGGCACTGCATCTGGCAGGCAACTCAGAAAAGGTATTTAGGGTAGGCTGTCCAGGAAGGGCACTGTAGCATTAATCATAAAAGAAGCAATTTGGCAAACCAAAGTCTGCAGGGAGAGATAATGCCTCATTAAATCAAACACTATACCTGGGGAAGAGATGACAAATTTCGGGGTATGACTATCCTTCGGGTTATTTGGTGTCTACCACACTATACATCTGGCAAGAAAATGTCTCTTTCAAGGCCAGTATTGAAATGTCTTAAAGCCTTCCCTTTTTCTAATGACTTGATTACTATTTTGTTCACAGAGAACAGCACACATCAGTTGTTTTACTGTCCTCACAGTGTCCCTGTACTGGCTGAAGCCCACATGATTTAACTGAGGTGGGAATAGGAGCGCACAGAAAGAAACCCCCCACACATCCTTCTCCTGCTCATTGCACGGAGAACTGGAGCCTGTGGCTCAGCGTTATATACCTCTTAGTCACTTCTGAGTCTTGGTGCCTTAAAGACTTTTTTTTTAATGAAAAATAAAACAATCCAAACAGGAAGAGTGTAACAGTAGTGTTTAACAGGGTAAAGATAACAGGAAAGCTGTACATTCTCTTTTTTCCTTGTTGGCAAGACATACATGTAAGTGATATTATTCAGCAGTGTCAGTGCATCTGCTCATGCCACTGTGTTACAGGCTGATGAGGAAGAAATCCAGGAATCTAGAAAACTGCTGTAGCTGAGCTCTCATCTGAGCTGCATGCTATGATGGTATCTTCTCTGATTTACAGTCCAGAGCATTCAATTCTTATCATACACAATCAGAAAGCAGTCTGCATTTTCTCTCCTCTGTAGTAATCCAGTGGAACAAGAGTTTTTTATCTTAAAATGTCTCCTCCAGTGCTCCTGGAAGAGAAATCTTTAACATAACAGAATGATAGAATATCTGTTAAATGCAAGGCTACTGAGTACAAGTTATTTGTCCTTATGCTTATTATTCCATTATTGGAAGTTAAATATGTTTGCCATGCACTGTTACCTCAGTGACCTAAAGAGCACGTCAGTAGAGCTCTACCCACTTTGCTGTCGTCTGTGATCTCCCTGGACATCTCGTTCAGAAGCAACATCAGCAAGACAAGGAAACAAGAAGAACCCAATAGAATTAGTGGAACTGCCATAACGCACACCAGGGACGAGTGATTAAAATGCTGGAGAATTAGCTTCAGTCTGGAAGTTATCTGTGACCTAAATGTCTTTTATAGATTACCAATCCTGATGACGTTTTGCCTAATGGCACAATAAAAGCAGTTTTCCATCATTTGTAAATAATTGTTGAAAGCAAACAAATACCCAAATGTCTGATAGCATAGGCTCAATTCTGTAAACCAAGGTAAGTGTTCAATTTAATTCACACAAGTAGCTCTTTTAACTTCATACATACAAAATTCCAGGAAATCAACTACATTCATCTGCACTGCAAAATCAGAGCCAAGGATCATTGCCAACCTTCTCTCCTCACAAAGCAAAGCATGTACTTTCTTTTTGTTCCAGAGCACTTGTGGTAGAGACTGGTTAATCTCTTTGTTGTGATGTCACTATGTGGGAGTGGGAGTTAGTAGGGAATGTGTGGAAAGAAGGAGAAAAACAATAAAGTAAACATTTCACAATAATCTCCAATAAAAGTTACCACAAGATATGCCAGCACTGCCAGATGGACTGGGTAAATATGAATTTCAACAGATTTTCCTCAGAGATGCTCTCCTAGCTTGTAAAGCTACACTGTGAGTTGATTGTTTATGGTTTGGATTTATTGCATCTTGGCAGCTTCAACCTAGATAAGTTCCATTTAACAGAAAGAACACAAAGCAAAAAAATCTGTTTCTTAACAAAAAATTACTTCCCAGAGGAACAGAATGACTGAACTCTCTGATACAAATTTGTCATATTCTGCCTCAGAACTATTCCTGAAGTTTTATTACTTTTCTTCCTCTCATATGCTCATTTGAAATTCAGTATTGCTCTAGGAGGTTAAACAGCTGCTGTACACAAGAGTGAATACATATCAGCAAGGTGCAGTGGTTTCTGTGTTTATTGTACACAAGCAGCTAAACAGCATTGGCCCAAGAGATATGAAATTGTAGGCAAGTAAAGAGTGCATCACAGTAAAGCATCACATATATATCTGGGAATTTAGCAGCTGCATGCCTGGTCAGGGCTTTCTGGAACCACAGCCAGCAGATGAAAGCATACACACACTGAAGTATTACCTGAACCGAAACCAACCACAGTAAGTTTCTAAGAGCACATGTTTAGTAGCTGCTTGTGAAGAGCTGAAGTATCCTTCAAACCTACAAGCTTTTATTCTGGGCTCTTACCACTACTTAATATGTCAAAACTAGGTCCTATTAGTCAAACAAATATAAATATAGCCTTATAAAAGAAGCCACAGGCCTATTGCTTTATAGGCTATTAGCAAAGGGGCATAGTTTGGCAGCCTGGGAAAACATTTCATTAAAATACCCAATATTAACTTGAATGCTGGACTGCATACGGTTATTGGCCTCTGCTCAGTTGAAACTGCTTTGATACCAATTATTATGGCAAAGCAACTTTAGCAACAACAAAGTCCTCAGACATCTCTGACAATAGTGTCCTGCCTGTTCAGCTCCAGCTGCAAGTGCACCATCAGATTCTCATGGGTCCTTCTGCCATTTTCAGAAGGAGCTCATTAGCCAAGCATCCGGGCCAATTCTTTACCACCTGCCATCTGCCCTGGACCAGAAGATCCCATACAGTGTGTTCCACCTCCACTCTGTATTTCCATTCTGTTTCTGTCTTTCACAGACAAAAGAGATAAGCAGACCTTTGCTGTGAAAAGCTGAACGCAGCCAAGCTCCACAATTGCAGCATAACCAGAATTACAGCCCCTGGAGCTCTACCTGCACAGTGTCCTTCTAGATCACACTAAACTGCAGCAGAAAACTATCATAAAGAGTGAAAAAGCCATCCTGGGAAGGGTAGAGAACACCAGAATTAGAGCTGCATTCACAGTGTCATTGGGACACAATTGTTTTTACCCAGCCAAGACAAGTCTATTGCTTTGGAATTGGTTCTCAGCTTGATTTCAGGGTAAAAGTTGGTGTTTTGAAAATTACTATTGCTTTATTATTTGTTTTGTTTTAATATTTTCAGAACATTTTTTTCTAACTTTGCCCTTTTCATTCATTAATTCTTTCATAAAAAGTAAATGTTCAGGGTAACATTGATTTGCACTTTAGAAAAAAAAAACAAAACAAATACAAAAATCCAAATATAAGTTTTGTCTCTAAAGGCCAAGAAAAAAGAAAGGGACAACTGTGGACAATTTTTGAAGTTTTTACCCAGAACTATCAGATTGGAAGATGCTGTAAACAACCCTTTCTCTACAAGCGTTTTTGCTCAATCAGTATTTCTGGTTCTCCCTGTGGATGACATTATTAACTGCCAACTATTCAAGTTGTACTCAGACAACATAATTGTATTGTTACTGACACTGAACTTTGTCATGGTGTTCCTCATCCCCACCACCACTTCCCAGGTTCCACAGGAGTATCCTGGACCTTTCTGCATGACCTTGTCCAGCTGTGACCTCCCCTTTCCTATCAAAGACAACATATTCTTGCCCCAGTTCTATCTGTTCCTTCAACACCATTTCACAGACACTGCTTCACTTCTTTCTGCTCATCATAAAGGTATTTTTATTTCTCAAGCCAAGCTAACCATCACTCACTGGAAGTCTGCAGAGACAGAGGCTGGGATGGAAAAACAGAAACCTGGATAAGTGGAGCTGTCCCCAGCCACTCATACCTCTTCTCATCCAACATTAACTGCCTGTAACATTCAGGTAGTTGTGGCCAAAGCCTTCTACACATTCCATCAACCCCCTTCAAAAACACATATACTGAGACAGACTCACAACACACATTATTTCAGCACATGGACTCAAAGCCTGTTGAAGTAATAAGAAACTTAGTTAAAAAGAAATAAAAAGTTTTCTAATGGAAAGCATTAAACAGCCTTAATAAACAATGTAAATTTTTTGCTGCTGAAGGAGGAAACAGCCTATCTAGAACATGAACCTGACTACCCTTCTTAGACGGCATTTTCCCATATTTTGCTTCTCTTCCTACATGTGTTTATTGTGCTTCCTCCCACTCCTTTAGTCTCTCGTGTTGCCTCCCATGTTTTCAGCCAAATCCCATCAACACAGACCAAGGCCCAAATCACTCTCTTCTTCTGTGGATAAGAACTCATTGTGCCATCTCAAGAGCAAGCTTGGGTATCCAGGAAGTCATGGCCACTGATGTCAGCTCTTCTATTTATAATTAGTTCATGGCTTTTAGGAATATCAACTGGCTTATATTTTACCTGAGGCGGATAAAATATTGAGCCAGATAAAAATTTTCTTCTCATTTAAAGTGGGGATTAGAAGGAAGCTCTGCAGTCTCTGGAATACAGCAGCACACACAGTGCAGGAAGACTGGTGACCTCCTGCTAGCTAGGAGACAAGGCTGCCCCAGCATCTTCAAATCTTGCTATTATGTTCATTAAAAACCGTCCTTGGGGGTGATAGATTAGAAAAATACCTACTCTGAGCAGTTAGTTGTTATCTGAGTTAATTAAACATCTGTTGTCATAGGTTACAATGTAAAGATATGCCCAAAGGTAGGTTTTCTATCACCATCTTCATGAGCTGTTGAAACCAGGAGGGGCAGTGTTTTGCTAATGGGCCCCTCAATGACTCATAGATAACTTCTTCCGGGAGCCATTTCTGTTTAATGGGCAATCAAGGACCCACCCCATGACTCATAGAATGACATCAGCCCACTGTGAGATGCCCCACCCAGGGGGGAGGAGCCAAGCCTTCCCACCTGGATATAATCTGGGGTTTGGGGCAGAACCAGAAGCCCTTACTCACTGGTTTCTGGAGGATGTGAGCTACCAGACCTTTCTACAGGATGGCTTCTTCAGCAAGACCACTTCATCTAGACTGTTACCACCACTGTATAACTAGTGGGGTGTCAGATTGCACTCTGATTCTGTCAGTGGTTTTCTTTTGTACTATTGCACATATTTTGTTTTCTCCTGTTAAATTGTATTTCTGACTTGGACTCTCTCACTGGTTTTGCTTTCAAACCAGAACAGCTGTGTGCTGATAACTACACAGATAATGGTAAATATCCACATAAGTTGCTCATTCACACACCTTTTTCCCACCTTAGAAAGGTATTAGAAGCTCACATGAACCAAACAGTTCATCATCTGTAAGACAGAAAATACATACTTTGCTCCATGAACTCGGTTAGCAATTGCAAAATAAAAAGTGTGCAAAGAAATTCTGAGACCCTGATATATCTACCAAGAATCTGAAACTCAGAAATTAGGCTTGAAAATAATTTCCAGTGTACAGGTGTGAATTAAAGGACATCTAATAGTGACCAAAGTTATTGTGAATTTAAGGCTCAGATACAGTACATTAAGATGAAAAAGCTAAATCAGCATAAATGCATTACAAGAAGAAATCCTTTAAGTGTAGAGACCCAGAGGGTGCGAGCTTTAAAGCAAGATTAATACTCTACCTTGAGCCCAGTATGTAGCAGAACCAGGGCAAAACAAGAGATAAGTGCAAGTGGCATTTGCAAAACAAGGTAATCTTCTAGAAAACAACATTTGCAACACTTCATTTTCACTATGAAGCCTGAGGGCTGGGGGTCAGTGCTCTACTCTGTGGAAGGCCAGCCTCCAGGAGAGCAGAACTTCAATCCTGTGATCAGAAAAGAGGCTGTCACTAGCTCTAACCCCTGCACATTCTCCACCACCTGCCCCCTGTCCTGCTGAGCTCAACATGAGGATCAGTCACAAGCACTGAGAGGCTTGAGCAGGGCTAGAGAGGGTCACATCATCACCTAGAACCCCGTAACAATAGACTGCATCAGGCAACTGACACGGAAGTTATAGAAAATCAAAGGATGAATGTCAAGTAGCCCTAATCCATTCCACTGGCCGAGAGCAAGCTCTCACCGAGCTCTTTACAAACACAATTATTACATTTAAGAAATTACTATATGCTGTCCTTTTGTCCTCTGCCTTCCCATCACATACTTTTCCTAATAACCCTGACTGCACAAATTGCAAAGAACTCTGGAAAAGTGAAGCATATAAAAAATAGTTGAACTGTCTTTGCTTTGTTTGATTTTAACTACTTCACTGTAAAATATTAAAAAGCCTGGCTTTGAGTCCATTAGCTCAAAACAGCAGAAAACAAACAAGTGATGAGCTTTGTCAGGATAAGATGCACACAAAAGACCATTTTATTTCCATCAACCATACAACTTCCAAAAAACGTGCTATTTGTGTGCATTCAGTATGCTTCCTTCTGTCTTGGTTGGTTTCAGATACACTGGTGATTTATGAGATGCTACACTGACTGTTCATGCTAACATGAAAGCATTTGGAACACCTGCAGAGCCATACCAATGACCTCTTTTCTGAAGAAAAAAAAGTTCAGCAGGAACCACATGTAAACAGATTGTCTGAAAACCAGAGAGACATTTTAAAAGATGGGTCAAACAAACATCTCACACTCACCAGAAGACAGAGTTTCACTTTTCTCAGAAAAAAATCTAATAGGCTTAGGGTTTTTTTTTCCCAATTCAATGCGCTGAATCAGCATACCAAGGGATCAAGGACATGGAGCTAATTCAAAGGGCGCTAGAGCGTGGAGGACCATATAGCCAGCAGGCAAATGCTCCAGAAGTAAAACCCTTTCCTGATAGCAGTGATCTGGTAGATGTGCTCTGCCAGTACCATGAAATTACTCCCCCATTTGTATCATAAACTCAGATTAGCAGGGATAATTTTGGCCAGTGAATGAATGAAAGATAAGGGAATGTCTTCCAAACAGCAGTGTCTGGCTGACCCAGGAGGGTGGTTAATCGTGCAGTAGCATAAGGTCCCAGGCAGAAGGATAAGCACAAAGCCAGCATTTTTTGGGCAGTATTTAATATAAGTGGCTTCAGAACAACCACTGCCACAAGGCAGAGGCATACAGCAATAGGTGAAGTGTTTGCTGCTTCTCAGCAAACTATCATTTTTCTGAAAAATTATGAAAAGGCAAAACTAAATAGGAAATACATTTTTGAAGGTGTCTGTGATGTGCATGAGTAGCAGCACCAGACTGCAAAACCTGATGGTCCTTTGTAACCCACTACTTAAATCAGTCCTATTTTCCTGTTTTCTGGTAACAAGACCTGGACCACAGATAAGAGGAATCCCAGAGCACAGATAAGCATTGATGTCCATAACAGGACCTATCTGGAAAAAATTACACTATGAATTCTCAAATTAACATAACAGAAATAAGGTCCTTTCCAAACCTCAGTTGAATTGTCTTTGCAGTTGCATAGGGTGTCCTTTCCCTTTCGTTTCCACTTTTGCAGAAATTAGGACTCACTGATATGTCTTTGAGAAGCATCCCATAACAAATCATTAAACTTTTCAAATCCAAAATTATTCTTTGATAGGCATATGAGACTTGACCTTAGCTGTTCATAGTCCAAGTCTTCTTAAAACCTAATGTTTTCAGACACATAAAGAGCCTTTTCAGACCTTATTTTCCTTCTCACAAGTGGCAAGAGGCTTTTTTGCTAGCAGGAATCTATGCCATACACCTCTTCACTTGAACATACAAACTTTGAAAAATAATGTAGAAAAAAAAAGACCTAACTTGACTGTAAACTCTTCAGATTCATTCCTGCAATCCTGCAGACAGTCTCAATATAGATCATATTTTACAAAGAATTTAATGTGGTTTCTAGAATTCACTTAGGTAAATAAGAAAACCTATACATACAGAAATCCCCTGCTCCCACCATCCCAGGAAGGATGACAGAGTTAAAAAAAAAGATAACCTGAAGTTTCCTGTGGAGAATTGATAATTTTTATAAATGCAGTGGAGAAAAGATTCATTTCTGTGCCTCTATTCCCAAGTTTTCCATTGATTGAGCAAGTGACAACTCTACAAGCAGGATTTTCAGCTGTTTAATCCACCCTGTGATATCGTTAGAGACATCTCAGTGTCTCAGCTCTCAGTGCGCCTTCTGTGACAACCAAACTGAAGTCCATAACTAAACAAATAGACACACAACCAGGCAGGACTAGGGGAAGACTCATCAGCATGTGTCCTTATCTTGCATGAGCTGGCCTAATACTGTGCTTCAGACTTCCTGCAGAATCCTGTGTTCAGTTCCTGCTATCCCTTTCAATTCTATGCTTCATTTGGAAATTAGAGTAGCTATTTTTTGTAGCTAAATTTGCTTCAAGGAGGAAAGTAGCAAGGAAAGAAACAAACTCAAATGCAAGCATCCTAATGGCTCTATTTCCAGGATTATCTGATTTCAATTGAAAAAAAAAAAAAAAGAGCTATTTTGATTCAGGAAGATCATTAACAATCTTTGAACTCTTTGGATTTCCTATGGGTTAGGACCCACAACCGTATTTCAAACTCCTTTCAATCATCTTGACTTATGAAAACAGAGGTTATATAATACAAGACTGTCCAAAAGGGAGTAAACAGCAGTAAAGTGAAAGGAGCAAAAGGCACAGAGACTGCCAGGAACTACTACAGCTGAACTTGAGAACTCAGTTGCCCCAGACACTGACATATACTGACATATCCTTGCGCTGTTTTACTCTTTACTCCCTAAAGCATCTCCAAATAGTTTTCTTCCATGGACTTCACTCACCTCTCTCCTCTTTACTTGTCTTTATATCGTGCTACCATTCTGCTATGCATTCATGCTGGCTTTCATACCAAGCAATCTATTTTAGGAACCTCAGACCTTGATATAGTAGCAGGATGCCCAGAGCATAAAAATGCCCCCTTCTAAATCCTAGTAGTGCTAGATACAAATATGATAGATGTCAAAAGCACCATAAAGTCATCTAAGCACAAAAAACTGAAGTAATTTTTATTAATTTAAAACTCACATGAAAAAATTTGTGTTTAGACTAGGTCCAGCTGGGCACCAGCACTACAGTGATAATTTCTGTGGACATTATACCTACAGGCTTTCCTGAAACTGAGTTTGTGTATTCCATCTACTTCCATTAATTTTACCATTTGTTGAACCATCTTAGCTTAGCAGTTACTTGTTTTGCTCCAATCCAGAATCAGGCTGCTTTCCTAATGCTGTTACAAAGAGGGCAAATTTGGATTTACATGTCTTCACCTATATCAAGCAGAAAAAAAACCTGCAAAGGGAACAAAATAGGAATACAGGGCCAACCTCAATGTGAACCAAACCAGCAGGGTTATTTTGGCTACTCTGTTTCATGTTCTTTTGAAATTTTAGGACTTACTTTGCCATTTTGCTGCTTCACTTTCATGTGGGCAAGAAACCTGGCAGGAGAAAAGAAGGGCAATGACTCTCATTTCATTCTGAGATTTGACTGAGTTTTGTCACTCCAGGTGAAACCTGAATGAAAGGAGGAAGTCCCAAATCAAGCTCTCCATGCACTTCAGACATCACCAGTAACTAACCAGTCTCAAAACACGACTATTCAGACCTGTAGAGGATGAGATCTCCACTGCTTCGGTCTGTGCTTGCTCTGGGGAAAGGGAGTAATACCCTCTCCCATAGCTCCGACCCTTGATTCCTGTGTTGCTACAAACTGCTGTTGTCACCTTATTTGATACCATTGCAGTTTGATGAGCACATGTTGGTAAACAAAGCAGCAATGGAAGGGCAGCATCCTGTTTATATTACACTGCAGGATGATTCATTTACAGTTCTTCAGCAGGGCAGAGTCTGTAATCATGCAAAAGGTCAACAGTTTCTCCTAGGGCTTTTGCATTTCGTCAGATGCTGTTTAGGTTAAAAAAAATCTGGTGTTGACATAATCCTGCTGAACAATCTTCATCTTTCCTGGAAATCAAGAGTTTGACGTAGATGGAGCTTCTTTAAGTTAAGGTATGGAAAACTACTCCCAATGTTTCAAAAGGAAGTTGATTGTCTCTGAGTGCATCTAATGTAATCTGCCTGCACACTGTACCCTCTGGTGGGCACTGGCAATGTGCTGCCTCCCACAGATCTCCAAAACCAATGCTGCCAGACTCTCTAGGTGAAGGAACAAGAAATCACCCTAAGCATTAATGCCCTCTGTTAAATGGGGCTGGGGAAAACTCTGCCATTTGTTGGATAAATAATTACCATAGGTGAATAGTCTAAAGCATTTACACTTCTATTATAAAGCACATGGCCTTCAGGATCAGCCACTGAGCTTCAGCATCAAGATATTAAACAAAACATCCAGCACAGTAGGAGCTCATTGTTTCTGATGAGCTATGATTTCTTCACCTTAGCATTTGCCTGAAATCTTGTCTTCCACCCCAGTCACTGAGCTGTAGCTTTCACATGCATTATGTAATGTCTTTTCGTGGTGAGGCCTCACTGTGAGAGCAACACATGTAGTCAGTGCTTGTCCTCCATCTCTGTAGGAACATGCCTCATGCAATCCATGCACGAGCTCTCAGATAAGTTATTGATTTAGAACTTGACACCAACTCCTAAATATAGCAAACCCTCCAAAGATGTAACCTCTTCAAACACTAATCTTAGCTCACCTTTACCAGATGCACAAAAGGAACAACCTTCCCCAATCTGACCTTAAAATGCTGCATTATTTATATTACAATCAAATAAACATGGCCTCTGAGAAGATTAGAGCTACTTACTGCTTTCCAAATACTCCTTCACATAAGTACTTTCAAGCCAAAGATGTCCTTAAATCAGTAACTATTTCCACAAGCCCTCAAGGAACTAGGATGTAATTATTACAGCACTAGCTCCTGATTAAGGACTTGTTTGAAAAAGAGTTCATCAGTTTTCCTGTACATCTGATTGACTGTGATGGAAGAGAGTAGACAGAGAGCAAGGCACTGCTTCCCCTGCATAGTGCTTAGAGCATAAAATACATGTCTATTAGAATTGTCACCTGCTTGTTTTCCACCTCTTCTATATCTTTAGCCCTAAAACCTCAAATCTCTCCTTTTCTCACTGACCAAATTACTATTAATAGTTCTGTGCAATTCTGTCCAGATAGTAAAGATATTCACAAGAACTAGTGTTTCAGGGAAATCTGACCTGCTTCCAAAGGCTACACAGGAGGGAGGGACGCATGGAAATAACCTGCTGCCTGTTTTCTCCTTCATTCCACTGATATATAAAATACGGCCATTTTATAGTGATATGAAAAGTATCTCTGTGCAACTGCTACTACCATATTAAGGATTGCTCAGGAAAATATGAATATAGCTCCATTTTATGAGTACATTTTAAAAAACAGAAAGATTTAATTACAATTGTACCTCCACTGTGAAAAAGGTTTTAACTCTTGAAAAAGAATTTATAAGCTTTATAAGTCATGTCTATGTAATTGAATTATCATAGGCCAGTTGGCCAGATTTACCCTGGAAACCAGAAGGAAGGCAGCTAAAACTAGCTCACTACTTGAGCAAGACAAAGGCCACTGAAACAGGAACTACAGGAATAATAATGACACAGGAGTACACTGGTCAATTTACCTGGCAAAGTTCCCCAGCATCAGCTGACAATAACACAAACCCACAGGAAGGAGGGAGCCCCACATGCAGGGAGCTCACATGCCAGAAAAAATCTCCCTCTCTGGTTCCATGCCTGCACATGTGAGCAGTTACTTTGCCTCCAGTTTGCAATACCTCCTACAATCTCACTTGGAATACCCTGGAGCTGGCTCTATTTTGATGGAGCATTCTGTGAAAAAATGGGAAGAAATGCTCTAGGAATGTCAGGAAAGTTCATTTTCTTCATGCTCTGGAACAGCAGAAATGCAGAGGTGACATGTTTGTCCTCCCAGTGACTTCAATTTGTATAATATTGACTATTTTATGTCAGACACTAGTGCTGCTTTCAAGTAAGTGGCACATATTGCAGACAAAATTCTTCATTAATTCCAGGGAATTATGCCTCAAATAAATGGTTGCAAGCTGTCTGGGAGCAATACCTCTCCCCTGCCCTTGTTGAACAATGTTTGACGTTATCAGGTCTTTAGCTTGTTTTAACACACAAACTTTTCAGCTGCTACTGATTCCAACCATTCATAAGTTTTTTTGCCCAAACTCTAGAATTTGGTTTGTTTTGTTAAATATACACTTATTTGTTTGTCTTGGCAAAAACATTCCTGTGTTCACAGTTAAATTTTCAAGAACCTGGAGGAATCTAAGAGACAACCACCTTTTTCTCCATGATCTCAAAGTGATCACATTGCCACTCTGCCAGACATGGGACACACAGTTCTTCCCAAAGCTTGCTTCTCTGCCTCTCCTCCTCCCTAAGGATCAGTTCTCACACTCCTGACGACACAGAACTGTTGGATATCTTGACTCTGGAGAGCAGCTTCATCTCTAAAATTACCACCTCTGAAGTGCTCAACACTTCAGGCCTGCTAAAATGTTTCCTACAAATACTGTACAAAGACAAAAAAAAGCCTGTTCCTCTGCCTTTCTATTCACTGTGCTTCCAGTCTGCTTCCCTTGCTTTGTGTGCTTTTGTTGCCAGAGGATGGACTGATAGCAATGAACACAAGCAGTCTCCACTGTCAGTAGTTATATAGCACTTAGTAATCACAAAAGGCTTGGCAGGATGGCCACAATCTTACAACCCTGTACTGGCAGCAGCCAGAGCTGACATACTGCAAAGTCCAGGCTGGCTTTTTTTGTGGACAGTCACATTTGAGGAACACAAAGGCTTTCAGATTGTCCCTACAGCAGCATTAACAGGGAAAATCTCAGAGCAGCACGGTGGGCTGGCAGCTCTGAACCTCCCCTGGGCAGCTCTGTAGAGCAGAACCCAGTGCCAGGGCACAGGGCATTTTGGCAGAGGTCACACGGTTTGTGCTTTAGCATGGTGCCATGCACAGCCCTATTGCTGCCTCTGAACCACCATGACACACAGCAGTGGCACCACAGAGCCTCAACCTCAGGGGCACCATCCTGGGGGTGACTCCCAGCAGAAGATGGGAACTGCAAGCCCAGGGTCAGATTACTCCCCCAGGCAAGAGCAATCTTGGTGAATTTTAACCCACTGCCTATCCTTGGGGATATTCAAAAATCATGTGGACATGGTCCTGAGTAGCCTGCTCCAGAGAGCAAAGAGTTTGGGAAAGATGACCTCCAGCAGTCCCGGAAAGCCTCCACCATTCCATTATTCCGAAATTTGAAGTTCTGTCAGTTCCTACTGAAGAAAACTGTGTAAATCCTCTTCAGCTGTATATAACATTGATAAAAATTATGTGACCAACTCCACTCAGTGCTTTTATTGAGCACTGTAGAACCAGAATAAAATAAGATTTTAAAACTCATAAAACAAAAATCAGCATACTTATATGAACATCGCCAGCTGGCCTTAGATCCAGGAAAATCTTTATTTTCATTAGAAAAGAAATATGGTTTAATCAAGCTGTCCCTGTATGGCTGCAAATTAAATATTATTCTGATGTATGGGAACTTGCAGTTTATAAAATCTGTGTGTAGGAATACTACAGAGATCTGGGAAGAAAAGTGAAAATTGTTTAAATCAATTTGAAAATGCTCAAAGTCAATAAGACATGAGGTCAATTACTTGCATTTCTCAATAAACAGAAGAAAATGAAGATTTAAGATTGCAGGTAACAAGTTCTAGAAATATTGATTTAAAACATTGTTTTGCCCCTACCCTTTTATTTTATTCACGTTTAGAAAGAATATAATAAATCATTTCAACACAAAGCTAATTACTACAAAAGTGTACTTGCATTCTGTTTAGGAAAGATCTGATACACAAAAGCCAAGAGCTGCTTTATGCTGCTTTTGTTTCTCAAATGTAAACCCAAGAATGCTGTAATGTCTATAAAGCCAACAAACAAACATGATGAGTTCATTGGACTTTGTTCACTTTAACTCCAGAATATATTAATCTGCATGTACAAACCCTCTGTGAGAAGAGTTCTCTGTTTCTCAATTACACAACATGTCTTTTAAACATATGGTAAATAACGTTTGGAAAGGTTGCCTCTGATTTCCCTGCATAGTAAGCCAATTCACTACTCAAACATAAATATAAACCACATATTCCAGGAAAAAGAAAATAGGTTTTCTTGAAAAGTCCTGAAGAAGGGAAACCTTTGTCCTGTGCTTGGTGGGTGCACTGGCATCAGTGGGCCCCAGAAGTGACCCCAGCAACAGCCTGCTGCCCTGCAATGCTCCTTATATAGGGGAAAGGCATGGCAGAGGGACAGACCAGCCAGCCTGTTGTGAGGGGAACTGCTTGACATATTTAAGAGCCGATGTGTGGTTTAGTAATACTGAAAAATGAGTGGCCAACACAAGAACTAGCCACTGAAGAGATGCTTTTAGAGAGACCTGCAGGTATTATGCCTGCACAGGTGCCATCTGCAGGTGATTGAACAGGTAGGTCAGGAAGGAGACAGCATAGTTGCACCCAATCTACTCTTCCAGATCCTAATTTAGATTTAGTCATTCCATATGGACCACACTTGAAAATAACCTCTGATACTCACGCCTTAGAAGAGAGTTTATAGTTTGGTTCATCAAGGCAGGATTTCAATCAGTAACAAACATAGAAAGAAACTTGTTATTACTCTCAAGAGGTAGTCCCAGCGTGGAGGGAGGATAAGGAGATATTCTGCTTACACAAGGCAGCACAAGTTGCAGTCAGGCACTCCTCTGAACTTTCTCAGGTTGTGTCAAACCAGGCATCTTCAGCAAAAGCTGCAGGTCTGCTCACTACAACCACCCGTGTACCTTTGGGTACCTGGGGCTTAGAGCCTACAGCAACATTGTTAAACTTCTAAACAGCATGTCCTTTAACAGAGAAGGCAGAAAAATGAAACATTCCACAAAAAATGAGATGGTTCAAAAAGGAACTAAGGACTGAAATACGATCTATTCTCAGAGTCCTTATGCAACTAGAGAATTCTACATACGTGCATATACATGCACATTCATAGTTTTAAGAATATACTATGGGATAAGAAAAAAAATAATTAGAAAACTCAAATGTATTTTTTTAATAGATTTCACATTTTTGAAACACCATCTCAAACAGAAGGTCATGAAAAGTTTAACAAGAAGAAAATATCAAGACTTCAGCAGAAGAAAATTCTATTTACTACTTAAAACTCTCACCTCCAGAGCCTGCTGCACACTTACATCACATCATACAGTGACATTTGTTAAATGGTGAGTTATCTCTCCTATATTTCACCTTGCTCTTTTGTACATCCACTGTAAATTCAAGCATGTTCCTTCAAGCAGCAGCTGTCTCAGCAGCCTGATCCCTCATATTTTGGTGTCCTTCATTTATTCTTCTTTACCTGTAGAGCAAGATAGACTACAAAATGTTCTTTCCTATAAAAGGGAATGATTTGGGCCTGTCTTAGAAGCAATGAAAACTATTTTCTGGGTCTGGGGCAGTTAGAATTCCCTCTGCCATAGACCTCTGCCTCGAGCACGGTAGCACAGCAATGCCATCTGCTCACAGCCATGAGATACCCTCACCGCGCACACCGCAGCCTGTGCACCTTTGCTGACACCACCAACCCATGAGAGATGTCATCTGCTCTGCCTGGCAGGATCGGAAGAAATCCCCAGATTTGGAACAGTCAGTGTATTGTTTCTGAGTGAAGGGGAAGCTGAAACACCCAATGTCTTCTTACAGGGCAAAAAAACCAGTTGAAGAATTGGAAGAAGATGAGGGCAGAGGATTTCTTTCAAATTACCCTTTGCAAGGGTGTTTTGGTTTTTTTTACAAATGTCTGGAAATTTGGGCCCTGATTTGAATAGTGAACAAAGTGGAGGCTTGCATGAGAGAGAGAGCAAAAACTCTTGTGTGGGCAGATGGGGAATTAATTCCTCCAGTACAGGAGTGTCACAAGAAAGATCTCTGGATTTACTTTCCCATTCTTGGATGGATACCTGCTGTTTTCCAAGAAGATAGAGACAAGAATGGGCACCTTTATTTCACTTGGACTTATATGAATCCCCAAAGCCCTATCATAAAAGAGTTTTGTGCTGTGTAAATGCTTGACCTCCATTACACATGTAGCCTTCAAATTTATAAAAATGCTTAAGCAGCTCTCTAGCCCCATAGAGCAGGACAATGTGCCCAAAACTAAAAATAAATGTGATTGAGGAACTGAAGGGCATTTAACTGAGGACACAAAAACCTGCAGCCTCTCCTTCTCCAATAGTGTGATTTAAGAAGAAACTAGGGAGGAGTGTTGCCCATCTCCCTGAGGAAGAGAGGCAGTATCACCTCATGTCCATGGGGATGGGCTGGCACATTAATATATCTTATTGCTTAACTCCCTTAGGTATGGATAGATAAAGGAAATTTTCTTCTAATCAGATGTCTAAAATCAAGTAATGAAGTCTTGTTTTCAGTCATTGTATCTGTTACTCCCTCTGGTGAACAGCAAGGAATTTGCTCTCCATTAGGCAATTACATCTCCAAATAAAGGTGTCTGACTCTAACCCCTCAAAATTGAAGATTTTTGTTCAAAAGCTACAAAAACCTGTTATAAGTGCTCATGACTCATTTCCAACAAGAATGCATCAGCACCAGAACTGCAGGACAAGACAGAGATTAAAACTTCTTATAAATATCCACTGGAAAAGAAAACTCCTGGAAGTGAGCTGCAAATTCTAAACCGTAGAAAGCCATCTCATCCCAGCCCTGAAGAGAAGCAATCTAGATGCAAATATGAAAATGAGAGCATGTTTCAATTATATCTTTTCTGTCCTCTAGCGTCAGCTTTTAGTGATTAACAGAATTAGAATAAGCCTTTTTCTGTTGTCCATTTTAACTGGTTTTTGAAAGCAAAAAAGAACCTGTCCTATTGTGAATTGGCAAGTACATGTCTCAAAAGAGGCCAAGTTTTAACTGAAAAACGTCAGCTTTACCCAAACTTAATTGCAAACTTCCAAACAGCATTATTGCAGCACATAAGGCAACCTGCAAACCTCCAACAGGATTTACTTCAGGGAAGAATCACAGCAGAACAGAGAAGGAAACTGACTTCACTTTTTTTCTTGTATGCACAGAGTTTGTGTAGCTAAAAATATGGCAAAATGTCTTCCCTCCTTGATTTACAACATTTTATCCATGCAGGCCGTTTTGCTTAAAAACATGATTAGACAAACTCCAACTTAAAATAGACTGCCATTTCATGCATTTTAAGAGTACAGGCATTTATTGTATCAAAGTAGAGTAGTTCCATGAAGAGTGTAATTGTCTCTGCATTTAGGTGCTGACAGAATAATGTATTTAAAAAATCCTAGAATACTTAGGTACGCTAGTTGAGAAGAACAAAACCATATTAATAGTAGTTCCACGAAAGCTGTGAGCAGAGCAGGAGCAGAGCAAGCAGATCTCCAGCACCCTCTTCTGGCTTCTAGAGCCTGCAGGCACCACTGCAAAAACCCCCCTTCAGCTCGAATGACATCGATAGACGTAGG
>VXBQ01000206.1:0-16355 GCA_013400175.1 Phainopepla nitens | reverse complement strand
CTGCCCCTCCTCTTCCCCTCAGAAGGAAGTTGTAAACGCCATGGGGTCTGCCCTCAGTCTCCTCCAGGCTGAACAGACCGAGTGACCTCAGCTGCTCCTCATGTGGCTTCCCCTCAAGGCCTTTTACCATATTTGTTGCTCTCCTTTGGACTCTTAATAGTTTAGTATCTTTCTTACACTGTGGCACCTAAAACTGCCCCCAGCACTGGAGGTGAGGCTGTCCCAGAGCAGAGCAGGACAATCCCCTCCCTTTCCCAGCTGGTGATGCTGTCCCTGATGCTCCCAGAACAGGGTTGGCCCTTCTGGTGAAGCCGCACCTTGAGTGCTGTGTCCAGTTCTGGGCCCCTCAGTTTAGGAAGGACGTTGAGACCTTGAGCACATCCAGAGGAGGCAATGAGGCTGGTGAGGGGCTTGTGAGGAACCACTGAGGGAGCTGGGGTTGTTTAGCCAGGAGACTCAGAGATGACTTTATCACCCTCTAGAGCTGCCTGAGGGATGGCTTTAGCCAGGTGGGGATTGGTCTCTCTCCAGGCAGCAACTGACAGAACGAGGGGACACAGTCTTCAGCTCTGCCCAGGGAAATATTGGTTGGATATTAGGAGTAAGTTTTTNGGAAGAAGTTCTTCATGGAAAGGGTGATAAAGTACTGGAATAGCCTGCCTGGGGAGGTGGTAGAGTCACCTGGATGTGTTTAAAAAAAGACTGGATATTGCACTCGGTGCCATGGTTTAGTTGAGGTGTTAGGGCACGGGTTGGACTCAATGATCATGAAGGTCTCTTCCAACCCAGTGATTCTGTGATTTCTTAAGTGGTACAAGATATTCAAAGAAAATCAATTTCAAGATTATAAACAGACAACCTTGCTGAAGGCCAAGAAGCACAAGCACATGCAACCCTCACGCCCTCACAGGCATGTGTTACTGTTAAATTTTTCATTGCATAAGCACATACCACTTACCTGGCAGGACACTTGCGTAATGCAGTATTTGGTTTTGACTTAACACCATGCCATGCCATGCACAAAACACGGAACTACTCCCCTCCTCTGGTACTCCTGTGCTGAGTCCTTCAACATCAACTTACCTTTGTATCCTTGTGGTTAGCCAACTGTATGGTCCATTTTCTTCAAGTAAGTAAATAACCAAGGTTAAGGGAAGAATTTGTACAAACATCCACTAAAATCAGGATCTTGCTTGCTCATTGCTAAACCTGGCATATCCTGACCAGCTTGTTGTCTCAATATTAATCAAAAAAAAGGAACAAGAAATAATAGAACCACATCAAACCGCTACACGAACCAGTGAAGGCATTAACTTGCTTAAAATGAAACACTATAATATGGGATCATCACATGCAACAAATGTTGGCTGTAATCTAACAAAAAACCAGCCACTAAGAGGCAGGGAGGAACACTTCACAGGTATCACTTTGCAGCTACATGATCAGGACAAATTATGGTACCTTTATTTTTCAAAATTATGAGACTGTTTGCTCCCATTTACCCTTACCATTGAATTTTTTCCCCTCTTTTCCTCCGAGTTGTCCACAACTGTATCTGCCTTCAGCACATCTGCTGGGCTCTGCCAGGCTCCAGGTGCATGCAGAGGGGCTTGGTCAGCCAGGGGAAACTGGTCCCACAGTATATTCAGCAGTAAGTGATCAGGAACAGATTCTTCCAGTGGAAACATAAGGTAACCATAACCACAGCCAGTACTACCAGTTTAATCTACAACAATGTGCTTGTTTTTCAGCAGTTTATAAAAAGAAAGACTAAAAATTAAATAATGCTAAGTTATAATTTATCTGGAACATTAAGATACTTACAAATTGCATTTTTCAGAATAACTGATTTGCTTATCTCAATTATGAAAATGTGTTTATTCTGTACAAGGATTATTTGTGCATGCCCACTTTGGAAGTGGACAATAAAAGAAACTGAGGCAAGGAAAAGTAAGGATTTAGTAAAATGTCTGTGTAATTTACATTCATACTTGAGCTTCTTTTTGAAATAGCCTTTCAATAAAGACAGAAGTATTTCTCAGCTTTTGGTAATGAAGCTTTTCATTAACAGTGGCTTGACTCAGCAGGCTGGTTAAAGAGTATGTCAATTCCTTACAGATCAGCTCATTTCAGACAGCTTTCATTTTCGTTATCCTTTCAAACAGCATGAATTGTTACCTAAAGCAATGTTGTAGGGAAATTTTAAAAAATTAACCCAGTCACTGAGGAAGAAGTCCTTCAGCCTGGCTATAATTTAAGGCAGGAAAAAACGTGATACTCATGACAAGAGCCACCAGTAACACCAACAAAGCACAAATGGCAAGCACAGAAAAAAAGTTATTGTTAACAATTCTACAGTATCCCCTTGTATTACATTCAAATTCTAATAGAACACATCTATGCTACAGTGTGTGCACGTGTACGCTAAACAACTCAAAGCTCTATTTTTCACCTATCCATGATGCAATCGTTTAAGCCCAGACAGGATGCTCCTTGACCTGCTAAAGATGGTTTCACTTCAGCAGTCTTCAGCAGAAAGCAATGGGAGATGGAATACACAAGGATTACAACAGCACAGAGCCCCAAGACTTAAAGCTATCACACAAAAGGAATAAGGAAGCCACAATACTAAAGCCCTCACTATGGAGTAAGCAGGATCAGAGCTGCACATCAGCTCCTGTACTGGCTACACCAAGCAGCTGACTGGAGGAAAAGCTGCACCACCTTCCCTAACCCAACTGTGATAACACTGAGGCTTCTCTCTGGGTTCAGAACCAGCCAGGAGCCCTGTGCTGGGTTTCAGAACCTACCGGCTTAGAAGATCACAACTCAGGACAGCACACGACTAGCCTGGTAAACTAACAAAATGGAATAGCTCAGGGCTATTACCAGGCTTGTCCAAGTTCTCAAATCTGACACTTCCTGGCAGAATGAAAGGAGTTTGTTTCCCCAAGCTGAAACTCGGTAGTGACTTGTTTAGTACTCATAGAAAGAGTTTTCTCCCCACATCTCCTAAGGGAAACTCACGTTCTCCCATACTGACCCGAGCTCCATCAGTCTGTTAAGCAGTTTCCTGTTTGGACACCAGCAATCATCAGTCACCGAAGATACTCCTTCACTTCAAAGCTGTATCTTTCATCTGCATACGAGACAAAAAAAAAAGAGCACTTGTCGTGCAGGTATGGAATGGCATTTCTCTACAAAAATCATGCTAGTGCCAGGGAAATAAATAGCTGCATACTAATATCCAAGAAGAATGAAGTCCACATAGCAAGCTTACTGTCAGGTATCTTTTCAGGAATTTAAGGAATGCATGCTGCTATAGGCCCTGGGAGACCTCCCACATCCATCAGATGATCTGATCTGCACAAGGGACTGCAATGGAAGCAGACTGTGGTGGACAATGAACTCAGAGCATTAAACAGTAAACTCTGCTGACCCACTGGCTGAAGGAATGAGTTTTTCTTTAGTCTGAAGATCTCTTCCCAGATGGCACCCAGTAAGACCTCAGAATTTGCTTACAAATCTCTCAAGGAAGTGCAAACCTCCTGACACAGAAGAGTTTTTGACACTGCCCTGTGCTCCATCCAGAGCCAGACTGCTTTGCAGATCACTGCGAGTGCTGCTTGAGCAAATGCATTTCCAGGTACCTCTAAGGAAAGCTGCAGAGAGATCCAGGCTACAAAACAAACCTCATTCAGTTTCAACAAAACTGACTAATGACCAATAACAACAGCATGAGGAAAGATGACCAGCTAGTCAGCACATTTATTATCCTAATGGACCAGTTATCCTTGGTGCTCAAGTGCAATAATCCTTAATCAGATCACAAGTTCCCTGGAAAAACAAAACAGAAAATGGGAAAACAAAGGCATCATTTACTAAACTAGCCTTCCAGTTTCTAGTAGTCAGCAGTTTAAATGTATTTACTGAAAAACAGATATCCTTTTTAAAAGAAACACTGAAGTTGAGGCCTCCATCTCAAACCAAGTAGATGTTTTTCCCCTACAGGCAACTGCACAGAGGAATAAAAATTAATTTCCTTCACACTTGGTAACATTTCTCTAAGACTGGGATTACCATTAGAATCTTCTTCAGACTTTTGACTGGGTCCAATATGAATCAGTGGACAACTTTACTGTGGTTTTAACATTCTTTTCAGCAAAGATAACTAGTTTCTCTTATGCCTTAAGAGAGAGAAAGGCCCTGTACAAATCAGTGAAGGAGGCCTCTGGTTCTGGATGAGGTAAAGGATACCCAGCTCCCCACCAGGCACCCTCTATGCCAGCAGCATGCTGAGAGTACATTCTCCATCAACAGTAGATCAGAAAAATCAGTGAGTGACTGATCACTCCTGTTTGTTTTTGAAGAGGGCTGGAACAGGGAACCAGGAATACATGGTTCTCTGCCAAAAAAGCCAGGAAAATGAAGAGAAATGGCAGTGACTTCAAATCATGTCTGCATGCAGCCACCTGTGATTACCATCACTGCAGTCAAGCTCTGTCTGCCCAGCACTGACAAATTTTCTCTAAAGCTTACTAGTGCCCACTAAGGAAATGGGCAAGCTTAGTGACCAACGTCTCAATGCTTTAAGGCAGAGGCCTGCTCAAGCAGAAAAACAAGAGAGGTCTTATTCTGGGAATGGATCATGGTGTACATACGAGAGAACAAAAAGGCCAATGCACTACTTAAATTGCCCTGGGAAAGGAACAAAGTCAAAGATGGATAAAGTTGCATTGTTAAATACTAGGTAATCAGATTTCATTCTTCTCTACATCATCAAGCATTGAAAAAAAAAAAGGAAGAGGAACCATCCAGTAAAATGCTTTCACACATTTTATGGAGGTATACTACAAAAACCAAACATTGTTTTGAGCAACATTTCCCTGGAAAATAAAAAACTAATAGAGTTCCCACAGTAAGTGACTAAGAGTTTCTTAAGGTGACACAGAAGATGACAAATACTCTACTCAGCTTTGTCATAAGTGAATATAAGATAAGGGAATCCAGTTCCTCAGTGGAAACACCAAATCTCATCCATTCCCCCACTGCCGTGAAGGACGAACGGAAATAACAGAGCAGGCAGATAACCATTTAAGCCAGGGGCCACAAAGACCTCTGAAGTGTCTCTGAAGTGTCAGAACCAACCACTGTACAGGACCATAAATTAATCCACAAGTATAAGCAGGCACAAGAGGAGAAACCACACACAGAAAAGTTACGAAGGCTGTAAAAGTATTTCACTCTACAAAGCAAAACCACTGCCCAATTCCTGCTACCTTTTTTGCCCACAGCTGATTATAATCAGTGCTTCCATTACCAGTTTCAACATATAAACTAGCAAAAAAGAAGTACCAAGTATGACTAGTACTTCTACTTCCTCTAAAGAGAATTTTCTCAATTCAAACTTTTAAATTTCCAAAGTCTATACAATTTTAACGCAGCTCTTCTATAATTATATTAACTTCTCAGAGACTTAATTACTGAGGTGACACTTATTACTAAACTGAATAAAGAAGGGAGGAAAGCCTACACCCCACTTTGAAAAATGCCAAGGCAAAATCATTTTCACTTAGTATTAAAATAGTGCATCTGCATATCACTACATAATTAGGATAAGCAGAAGATCCTGTTGATAGTATGTGAGACCAAAAAGTGAACAAACTATACCCATCTGTCAGTCGGTTAAAAAAAAAAAAAAAGAAAATCAGGAGAGGAAAAGGAGAAAGGTGTATAAGACATGCAGGTAGGAAAAATATCATTACAGATATGGCAGTTTTCTTTTTAAAAAAGAAACATTTTTATCCTCTTAAATTGAGATTAGAAATGGAGTATTTCAATACACCATTCCAAAATTAACTATATCAACATTTGCAAGCCTCTTCTAATACAAAAACTGACCTCTTGTAAAGAAATATCTATTTAAATTAACAATGAATCAAAAAGAGAAATATACCAACTTTGGCCCAAAATTGATGCCACCTTATAAAAAAAGTATTTTCCTAAAGAAATATGGACAGAATTTCAACTTTATAAATATTTTTGCTTTCAAGTTCTAAACTGCAAATGATTTACTATAAGAAGTAGTGGAATTCAAAAACATCTTGACAGGGAAGTGTCTATATATATATATATATATATACGCTATATTACAAACATGTGACATCCCCGAGAGCAGTTGTGCCTATGAATTAATGCTACACAGCGTATACAACTGCAGAAAATATTCAAAGAACTAAAATAAACCAAATAAAACTACAAATAATAAAACATTGGTTTTTAAATAGATCATAAAGAGAGATCATAAAGAAAAAGCCTGACACAGAGTAAGCAAAACAGATGGTTATTGCACAAATATACTTCTTCTGCTATAAAAGCAAGATCTGATGATAGAAGTATTTTTACCTTGTTCAGGTAATGCACAACTGCATTGCTGCCAGAGTACACATAATATAAATGCAAACAAACTTAGCAGTTTTAAAAACAATACCCATGATGCTATGCACTGAGACAACACTGTAAATCAGTTTATTTCCCATGTAGCGGACAAATCCAGTCAGTGTAATGATTTTTCTGCATGTTAATTAGTAAAATCAAACTGCTTATTTTCCCACAAGTCACTGTTAGAATAAGGGTCTTGCTATATCCCTAAAAGCTTTCAATTTCAAAGTTAATTCTAGAAATTTGGAACTGTAACATCAGGGTCTTTTGCCATTAATAACAACGACAACACTACAAACGGCTAAAGAGCAGTTATTTGTAGAACAATTCAACAGCTCACTTAAGGAAAAGAGTTTTAGTGCACTTTGCTCATTTGAGCCAACATGCTACATTGCCCTTTTTGTGTAAAAAGTGGACTCATTGATTTTCCCTGTAAGAAAGAAATGACTTGGCAAGCAAAACACTGAGTCAAGCTGCCCTTTTCTTCCTTAGACATTTTAAGACAGAAGCTTTGCAAGACATTACACAATTCTTTGCTTTTATTATTAAGTGAGAAACTCTGATTTCTAACATTGTCACATTGCTAGTCAGAAATGCTTCAGTGATGAAAGTCAATGCTGGGTCAACACAAGACCTCATTCTACAACATTCATTTACAGAGAAATTATAGTGATTTTCAGCACACTCAACAAGGCATTCCTTGCTTCCTTTGGACAGAAGTCCCATCATTCTTCCTGTAGTGGGCATATTACCACATAAATTACAATTTTTGTTTTTGGACAAAACATCCCCAAATCTTCATGAGAACAAATGGACTTCTACAGGTGTTACAGAAGTCTTCACACATCATCATCATCTGATGTATCACTGCTGCTTGTCTCAGAATCCTCATTCTCCAGAGCAGGTTTAAAAGTGCTGTTTTTCCAGGGGCTAAATTTAAAATTACAGATGAGGCCGTTTTTCAAAATGCCGTTTTTCCGAAGGCCATTTTTTTGTAACTGAAATGTGAAAACATGACACATTTAGAGAAATAAAATACCAAACACAACAATCTGTTGCAATTCAACACTCTTTGCATCTTCATCGCTGGGCTACACTGGATCCATAGTTTTTCATGTGTACACAGAAAGGATAACTCCCCTTCAAGCCTTCACATCTGGCCAGCCACCTGTATCCCAGTGTCTCTAGTTGTGCTGAACTCCTGCAGCCAACGAGAGTACACCCTGTTCTCACCCCATCCCCACATATCTTGCCCCAGTCCCCTTTTCCACAGTGCTGCAAACATCCATGCTAAGAAGTGCAAGGGGCAATAGGGAAGGGGCCCAGAACAGATGCTGTAGAGAGAGGAATGGTTATCTCAGCAATTGGAAAGTCACTGAAGAGAAAGGAAACACCTGATTTTGCAAAAAAGAAAGGAATTCTTGTATTTCCAATATCACGCAGAAGGTGTGCACTAAGACAAGCACTTGGAAGTTTAAAATTCCAAATGCTCTACTCAGTATGTGTGTGGCTAGACATGGAAATACCAAATGTTCAGATTTAGCACCACACACTATTTTCCTTTCTGACTCCTTCTCACCAACCCCACCACGTATACTCAACACCCCTCATTTAAAAAAAAAAAAAAAAAGGAAAAACCAAGTCTAGATTGCCTTTTCATACTGTTTTACTAGTAAATCAAATGTCTTTCAATTCCCAAAAAAGAAAATGCAGCTCTCAGAGTAGCATGGAAACTGCATAAAAACCTTGAAAGAAGACTCTCTTTCCTTATGCTAAGCTGAGGAGCTTGAAAGTCTGTGCACTTCTACCATCAACAATATTGAAACTACTCAGAAGTACCCCGTACCCTTCCCTTGATTCTTTGTGAATAGGCCTGAGCTACAGTCAGCATCAATATCATATTTTTAAAGCAACTGTACTTCCAAAAGCACAGTAATGAAATGGTAGTAGAACAGCAACGTCCCTAATGATCAAAATTACTACAGATCCTCCTCAAAGGTAGGCATCTAATATAGTATAACCAAGAACAGGTTTGTAGTGGAAAATTAACTTAGTCTCACCTGTTCACTAATGACTTGGAACTCTCTCATCTCATCCTCAGTCAGTGGAGCACATGTTTCATCATTTTCACTGTCTTCCTGCCAGCCCATCTCCTTTAACAACCTTCAGATTAAGAAAGACAACATAAAGGAATTTGCTATTCACTCAGACATTTCAAGCTCTGCCTACATACATGTCTAAAGACCTGTAACAAATGCATTGATTATATCAACCTGTATTTTTTTAAAACAAACTCTTACGTAAGTGTGAGTTCGAAGTCTTGTAAAAGGTACGAAAAGCACAGAAGTTGAGTTCTTCGGTCCCTCAAAGATAACTCTATTCTACCACTATACATGGCAAAAACTATACCTTCATTCTAAGGCAAGAGATCTGTGTCAGACAGAACAGTAAGAATGTATTTTCTTAACATAACTTATAACTGTTAGTGAAGTAGCTGGGTACTCCCCTGAGAACAGTATGAAGAGACAAAGACACACTGAGGGACTCTGCAGGTTTTCCTGAATAAAAAAGCAGAGCAAAGCATGAGGAATACTGGTGGTGTCCCTCAATGGAAACCAATTCAGGATGCAATGGCCTCATGTGATTTCTTTTTTATACCAAATGCTAATGTCAAGAGCTGTGTCAGGCTTCTTCACAATTGAGTCTCAGCCAATGGCATATGCTGGTATTTCAGCTCAAACAATTAGGAGTGAATTTTGGGATAAGGGGAAGAAATGAGGAGAAGAAAGACTCCTCTCATAACTAAGCTTGAGATATACAAAGATGCAATAATCGGCATGTTTTGGCTAGTTCCAAAAGAAGGATGGCAGTATCTGAGCAGGAAAAAAGTGGTTTTGACCAAGTGGATTCTGTGAAAGTAGGGGTTATCTGAGGGTGAAGACATCATGACATTTAACAATGAAGTTATTTAAGTTTGCTTGCTGCAAAGTTTTTGACAAAAGGATTAGCACCTTCTTCAGGCAAACCAGGTATCTTTTGACCTTAAACATTAAAACAGACTAAAACTATTTCACAAAAAATAAAGAGGTTTCTAAAATGTATGCCAGAGCTGACGCTTAAAGCTAAAAAACAGTGAATGTAATAAAATAGGGAAGTAAGACAAATTCACAGCTGATACCATAAACCAGGCACTTCATTTAGGCAGACATCAACAAAAAATGCTCTTTAACACAACCCTGCCCACAAGAACTCTATATCTCAATACAGTGGATGTGCACTGGACAAATTTGCAGGTAACCAAAGCCACCAATGATTGTTTTTAGAACTGTAACAAAAGCCTGGAACTGTAGAAGGAGAAAAGCACTATTTACAAGAAAGCCAGTAGGACAGTAACAGAAATGGAAATTGCAACCCCTGATGCATTTGGACCAAACTGGAAAGCATAACAAGCAGGAACAATTAAATCATCAGGATGCAGTAAAAATAAACGCAATCCAAAACTCTAAGAGTTTTACAGAAAAACACAATGCCAAATGCAGTTCAATGATAGTTAGTTGAGTTTAAAAGTTTTACTGCAAGCAAGCCCAGACATTAACACTGCATTCAGTGAAGTAAATAGTTATAGAACTCCTGTTAATATAAGTAAAATTTAGGGTAATAGCTAACTAACTCTAAAGCAATGTTCTGTAATGTTAGCAGCACCACTGTCCCTTTAAATTGACACCATTCTAGAATGGTTAAAAGTGTGAACTGCATTGTCCTAGGTTACAATGTAAATACGTGCCCAAAGGTATGTATTCAATCACCATCTCCATGAACTGTTGAAAACAGGAGGCACAGTGTCTTCTTGTCTCCTCCCCTGGATTATCCCCTGTTAATGGCCCATCAATACCTTGCCCCATGAGTCATAGATAACTCCCTTGGGGAGCCATTTCTGTTTAATGGGCAATCAAGGACCCACCACATGACTGATAAAATGACATCATCCCATTGTGAGATGCTCTGCCCAGGGGGAGGAGCGAAGCATTCCCACCTGGATATAATCTGGGATTTCAAACAGAACAGGAATGCTTAACCAGTGGTTTCCAGAGGACAAGGACCACTAGACCTTTTCTAGAGGATCACCACTTCAGCAAGATCACTTCATCTGAACTACTACCACCACCCTAACGAGCAGGGTGTCAGGTTGTATTCTGACTCTGTCAGAGGTTTTTCTTTTGTATTATTGCATGTACTTTACCTTTTTCTATTAAATTGCATTTCTGACTTGGAGTTTCACTGGTTTTTGCTTTCAAACCACCACATGCATTAAAAAAATTACTTTGGATTAATGTACTTGATACCAACCGGATTGCTGCATGTTGGAAACCTCCCCAGCAGGAAGCAAGCCCTTTTGGCACCAAATGTGCCAATACTGTTACTAGGTATGCAAAAGTAATCTGGGAGCTAAGATGGTGACCCTAAGTACAATTCACCACAAAAAAATCTAACCATAACATCTGTCCACATGCATGCTGAGCTCACAGCCAAAGGGCTGGGGCAGTATGGACACACAGCCTCTATGGGATACCACAAAAGAAAGACATTTGCCCAGAAATCCTGGCAAGGCTATTTAAAGTGATTTGAATTGAAAAACTAAGAGTTAGATTTGACTCGCATCTTCCAGTCAAAAAATTGTGACCTTCTAGTGGCCAAAGACTTCAAACTCACAGGACATCCTGAGTTTGAAGAGACCCACAAAGAATGTGGCATCCATCTCCAGCCCCTGCACACAACAACCCCAAGAACTCCTGTGACTGACAACACTGCCCAAACACTTCTTGAACTCTGTCAGGCTTTGTGTTGTAATCACTTCCCTGGTAATCCTGTTCCAGTACCCAACTATCCTATGGATGAAGAACATTCTTTCTTTCTGAAAGCCACAGATTTTCTCCCTACAATGGCAAGCAGCATTTGTGTAGTCGCCACAAGTTTGTGGTATTCCAAGTTCATATCTGGCAAGTTGAAGTCCCCCATGAGGACAGCAGCAGTTGATTTCGAGGTGTTCCTTAGCTCCTTAAAGGACAATCAGTGTCATCCTCCTGGGTGAGTGGCCTACAGTGGACTCCAACAATAACATTTGCATTTTTTGTTTGGTCCTTAATCCTCATCCAGAGGCCCTTAACCATGCCATCACCAGCTGCAAGCTCCATGTATTCTACCCCATCCATTAGATACAACACCACTCTCCCACCTCTTCTTCAAGCTGCACCTCCTGAGGAGCCTGCTACCATCCACAACACTCCAGTGACAGAACTCATCCTACCTGGTGTCAATCATGGCAGTGATGTTGCTACTCCAAGACTAGGCAACGGGTTTCTGTTTCGAAAGCCAATGGTGGGAAAAAAGGAATCGAGCAGAGTGCTTTGCACTCTCCATACTCATGAGGAGTAAGAGGAAATGAAAGTTTCTTCTACAAGCACTACAAAATGAAGAGTTGTCTAGTCCAGTGTATAGACTCTATCACCAAAAAAAAAAAATTAAAAAAAAAAAGTCTAATCTATCAGTACAATTCTGTAGTCCCCAGAAACCATAAGAATCTGACAGNGTTTTTCTTTTGTATTATTGCATGTACTTTACCTTTTTCTATTAAATTGCATTTCTGACTTGGAGTTTCACTGGTTTTTGCTTTCAAACCACCACATGCATTAAAAAAATTACTTTGGATTAATGTACTTGATACCAACCGGATTGCTGCATGTTGGAAACCTCCCCAGCAGGAAGCAAGCCCTTTTGGCACCAAATGTGCCAATACTGTTACTAGGTATGCAAAAGTAATCTGGGAGCTAAGATGGTGACCCTAAGTACAATTCACCACAAAAAAATCTAACCATAACATCTGTCCACATGCATGCTGAGCTCACAGCCAAAGGGCTGGGGCAGTATGGACACACAGCCTCTATGGGATACCACAAAAGAAAGACATTTGCCCAGAAATCCTGGCAAGGCTATTTAAAGTGATTTGAATTGAAAAACTAAGAGTTAGATTTGACTCGCATCTTCCAGTCAAAAAATTGTGACCTTCTAGTGGCCAAAGACTTCAAACTCACAGGACATCCTGAGTTTGAAGAGACCCACAAAGAATGTGGCATCCATCTCCAGCCCCTGCACACAACAACCCCAAGAACTCCTGTGACTGACAACACTGCCCAAACACTTCTTGAACTCTGTCAGGCTTTGTGTTGTAATCACTTCCCTGGTAATCCTGTTCCAGTACCCAACTATCCTATGGATGAAGAACATTCTTTCTTTCTGAAAGCCACAGATTTTCTCCCTACAATGGCAAGCAGCATTTGTGTAGTCGCCACAAGTTTGTGGTATTCCAAGTTCATATCTGGCAAGTTGAAGTCCCCCATGAGGACAGCAGCAGTTGATTTCGAGGTGTTCCTTAGCTCCTTAAAGGACAATCAGTGTCATCCTCCTGGGTGAGTGGCCTACAGTGGACTCCAACAATAACATTTGCATTTTTTGTTTGGTCCTTAATCCTCATCCAGAGGCCCTTAACCATGCCATCACCAGCTGCAAGCTCCATGTATTCTNAAAAAAAATTAAAAAAAAAAAGTCTAATCTATCAGTACAATTCTGTAGTCCCCAGAAACCATAAGAATCTGACAGAGCTCATGACCAGCTCATTTCCAGACTAGGTAGTGATTTTCCAGCAGCATCATTCTCATATCTACAAAGTGCTACTAGAGTTGCTCTACTGGGATAATAAAATTGTTTCAGTCCTTTTCACAAAATTACTTTCTCATATTCCAGTGGACCATCTTGTGATATCACTAATAGTGTCAACAAGTCAGCTACAAAAATAATTACCTACTTTAATAATAACAAAAAGCTCACTGAACTTTTATATAAGATGCAGCATTTAAAATATTATTTACACAAACAGCAATTACACACATTGTTCCTCCCAGACACCTAGACCAAAATCAGGAGCATGAAGTCACTATGTAGTTTGCTGTATTCTTTATTCAGAAATAAACTTTCTTTACTAAAAATTAGATGTAAGTCAGTACACAATTCTAAGAAACAAAGTATATCTCACGTTAAATTAATACATACTTAAAAGATAAATTTGATATTACTCAATATACATTTTATGTCTTCTCAGTTTTCAGATTCTGACTTGTGAACCAGTAAGAATTTATGAACATGCTCAGTTACCACGAAGGAACACTCTCTATGTTATATAAAGTACATACCTATGTTCTGCCTCAAGTGAGCTTGAAAGAACATTTGCCTGAGGGAAAGCTGAAGACCGAATGATGTGCTGAGGTGTAACTGAAGCATTGCCATTCTCCTGCAGAATCTCATTTTCGAAGTTTCGGTTTATATCTCTCTCATGATGAGGACTGTTGCTGTTATGCAAGCTGAAGGACTCATCCTAAATACAAAAATAATTTTACATTACAAAATGTAAAAGTGAGTTCCATCCACAATTAAATACCCAGAAGTGCTGAAATTCAGTGGTTCTGTTTAGTTTACTAAAGTTTTAAGTTGTACTCCACAGGCAATTCTGTTCACCCTTCTGGTGTTTGTAATACCTACATACTACGGAACTCCTAAGATATGCTACTGATTAAGTAATGCAGGAAGCAACTCACATGCTCTTCCCCAAATTTTTTTTTCTGCAAAGTTTCACATGTATCTTAAAATTCAAATGTACTTCAGCTGTCCTTCATACTTACAGAAATAAAAGGCTGATGAATTTTTAACACTCCTAATTAAATATCAGAGCTGTATGTGTCAGGAGAAGTCTGAAAGTGTATGAGTTCTCAAGTTTGCTTAGTCTAAGGGACAGGTCACAACACCCATATCTCAAATAGCAAATTCTCTGCTATTAATTCAGAAAGACTGCATACTGCTCTTTAAATTCAGACAAGTTCACTTACACACATGCACTCAACCCCAGCTTCTCAGGCTTGTGAACAGCAAGTGTAAATTACTAGCCATGAAATATAAACCAGGAGGAAAATTTATTTAGAAAGCAGACTGTTGAGGTTAAAAGATTAAAAGGTCTTTAGCCTATAAACATGAGGTATTTCTTTTTACTCTACTCATTCAACAACCTGTAATTCTTATCTCTGAATGACCCAAATAGTCTCAGAAGTCTTACCAACTGTAAAAACAAAGAAGAGTATAATCATTATCTAGTTAACACCTTTCCAACAACAAAATCCCTAAACTGGGCCTGTAACAGCATTCCTAACAGCAGGAGGAAATAATGCAATCTTCTGCACCTGTAAGAAATCATACCTCAGAGCACAGGATCAAGACCATAATTTTCCTCCCACTCACATGTTGTCTGCTTCCAGAAATTTTAAAACAGTCAGCAAGATATTGTTAAAAACACACATCCCAGTAAACATACATCCATCCTGAAGAATGTCATATAATACCAAGAAAATTTATAAGTTTATTAAGCAATTCTAATACATAGAGCAAAACAGCTTCTTCCAAGTGTGATTCAGCTGCTGAGTACAATTTGCCTCATTATTTCATAATTCTGAATCTCTAGATGGTTCCTAAGATTTTCTAATCTTAAATCTAAATCTTTGTGTAACGCATGAACACATGAACAAAGCTACCCTCAACATCTATAGCAGGGCACTCAGTCACAGAATACCTAATGAAAAGATGTAGGCCTTTTTTACCTCACACATACAGCTAAGTTATACAGTTCCATTACAGCAAATTGCATTTTGCATGAAATAGGATCAGGGTCAGAAAAGTCAATTTCACTTTTATGAGCAATATACACTGGCATTGTTTCCTTTTTAATATCTCAGCAGCCTAATATCTCTGCCTCAAAATCACTTGTTTATGTGGCTGATTTGTAATTTATGGCATTTTTTGTTTTAATCAGACATTTTAAACCACTCATTTACAGGAAACAGGCTTGTAATCACCTCATTCTGAATAATAAAAATATTTATTTTCACTTGGACTATGTATGATAACTTGTTGGTGGCTAGTAGCATTTGACACATTCTCTAGACTCAATCAAGCACTGCATAAATCAAATCAGACTTGAAAGAAACCTGATGTGTATTATACACAGCCATTATAGGTCTTCAAGTACTCAATTAGTAAAGACCAGTGGTTATGCTTATATTGAGCTATTGCCCCAATGATTAGACCAAGAATAGAGAATTTCTGGCTACCTAAACATTAATTAGAAAGGAAATGTTTTGAGAAGCAGAATCAACTCCTTTGTTTTGTAGGACAACTAGCAGCCAAGATATGAAACACTGCCCTCCAGAAGTCTGTTGGGACCAGGTGGGATTCACACAAGAGTATGGATGGAGCTGGCAGTTCACTGAGCCAATTTCCATCATTTACCCGCAGTCCTGGATTACGAGAGAGGTCCCACGCAACTGGAGGTCAGCAAATGCGACGCCGATTTGCAAAAAAGGTTGGAAGGAGATTCCAAGGAACTACTGGCATGGCAGACTGGCCGGGGTACCAGGGAAGGTCATGAGGTAGATCACTGTGAGTGCCATCACACAGCACACGCAACCAGGAGATCAGGCCCAGAAAGCACAGGTTTGGGAAAGACAGGTCCTGCTTGCCCAACATGATCTCCTTCTATGACCAAGCAACCTGCTTAGTGGATGAAGAAAGGCTGTGGATGTTTTCTGCCTGAACTTCAATAAAGCCTTTCTTTGACACAGTTTCGCAGANGGCTAGCTGAGCCCAGAGGGTGGTGTGAGTAGAGTTATATTCAGCTGGTGGCTGGTCATGGGTGGGGTACCCCTAGGCTCAGTACTGGGGGCAGCTCTGTTTAATATCTTAATGATTTGACAAGTGCACCTCACTTTACAGGTGACACCAAAATGGGTGGGCATTCTGATCTGCTGGAGGGCAGGAAG
>VXBQ01000205.1:479248-511216 GCA_013400175.1 Phainopepla nitens | reverse complement strand
CACTCACAGGCCAGAAACTCAATGCTATCCTGAGCTGACTCAAACAGAGGGTGGGCCAGCAGGACTAGGGAGGGGATGAACTCAATGATCTTTAAGGTCCCTTCCAACCCAAACCATTCTACGACTCTATGACAGCATCTGTCAGAATCTATCATTAACAGAAAGGCACCCTAAATTCCAGCAGCTCCTTGACAGCTGAGCTGATCTTGTGCAGGGGGGGTAGGTGAATAATTCCTAGTTAGCTAGGTTTCTGAATACTCACTTTATATTCACTCGTGATTATTTGCTTTTGCAAGGCCAGTTGATGAAGGCAAGAATGCTCCAGGGAGCTCTTTGTAAAAGAGCAAGGATGGGGGGTAGGAGCAGGTCTGTGAATCTGTGAACAGGCCGTCAGGGTCACCCAACATGAAAAGCAACAAGTGCTCTTTGTTCTTGCCTGTTGCCCTGGCCGGGGGTTGCAAAGTTCTGCCATGCCTCGTTTGAGCACGCTCTGTCCGGACACTCGCTGGCACGTCCCCTCGGCCTGCAGGCAGCCTCTGCATGGTCCTGCTGCCTCAACTGGGAACATACTTACAAGAGCCATGGAGAAGTAAACTCTCAACCAGCACCAAGTCTCTCAACAGAAGGGGAAAAAACAAGTGCGGAGTCTCTGGAGGCCCTTTGGGCCAACTTATGCTGATGTCAGGATGTCAGGGATGCCTGCTTATATTGGCCTCAGGGGTATCTTTGCACTGGTACCATGTGTGGAAATGGAGAGCATGGATCTGAGTCCTGGGCTATTGTACTGTGTACAGTTAATGGGACACTTGTGCAACAGCTGTTGCTGCTGTGTTTAAAAATTTGTCATTCCAGCCCTGTGATACTATCTGATCCTAGAGATCCCTTTAATTTTGTTTTTATTAAGAGGGCTGCTTTACATTTCTAGAGTTCTTAACTGTAAAGGTCAACAGCAGTGTAGTCTAAATGGTTCTTGAATCACAGACGAGCCTTCAGCATGCTTCAAGTGCTGCTTTCTTGCACCACGACTGTCACAAGTTGAAGGACTGAGTGCAGCAGTTTATCCTATTAGTCCTTACTCATCAGCACATATTATTTTCTTACATAAAGCTTCCTCATGCAAGATCTTGGACCATTTCCTTGCTCTCCACCCCTCCAGAGAGACCTGAGGGAAGCTCCACCATGGGAAACTAGATAAAAGTTTGAGTAGATAGCAGAGAACAGCCCTCCTCTGAGGGAACAAGGAGGGGATCAGAGGTGATCTAACATATCTGCGAACTTTAGGACAGCAGCTGTGATGGCATTTCAAGTTGTGTAAACAATATCCATCTGTAAGTCTTGTGTAACTCTGCCTGAGTACCTAGGACACATTATCTTAGCCAGAATCTTGGAGCAAGTAGTGAAACAGTGAAGGAGCAGGGATTGCAGCTGACATCATGTGTTTACACTAGTGAAGTCAGGGGAAGACTCAAACCATCTGAGTGACCTTACTAAGCTAAACTTGCAGGCAGTGACAGCAAGCAAAAGCCACTTGTTGTCGAGCTGCAGGCAAAATGCGTAGGAAAGAATCATTGTTTTGTTTTACATCGTCTTGGGTTCTGTACACAACGCAAGGCTCAGCACAACACCTGCAGTCACAGCAGTGAAGGTACCTGGGGCACTGATGGTTTTGCCTTTCTCTCTTCCTCAGGATGTCTTGCTGCTGAGTCAGTTTATCCGTTCAGATGGAGGGATGCTGCCACGAAGGGTCACAGGCCTCTGCTTGGAGGAGCACAAGAAGATTGCTGTCTGTGTGCAGATGGCTCACCGTGCAGGTACAGAGCTCTACCAGAGACAGCTCCTGACTGAAGGGTACTTAATGAACCCCTTCAGAGGGATCTCCTGCCCAACTGGTGTAGCTCAGTGAGATATCATTGATCAGTCACCCAGCCAACTTGTTACAGTCCAAGTGCTGGAACAGGGTGATGGAAGAGACTACTTGTTCTGTTTTCTCTATGTCCTGGACTCCTGCCTTGACAGCAGACATTTATCCCCATAGATGAGACTAGCGTTGCAGAAAGATCTGGGAAGTGGCTCAGTCTCCAGTAAATAGTGATTGAACACCTGCTTCTGAAATTACTTGATTTATCTAAGCTTGACCAACCCCATTAGTAACGTGCAACTCTGCCATCTGCCCATGTGATGAGTTTTTTACTTTACCCTGGGAGTGGGACCCAGGTTGATGCAGTCAAGAGTATTGTGCTGATCTTTATGCCTGGTACCTGAGTTGTATCCAAGTGAAATGGACTGAGAATTTTAATAGTCTGAGTTTCCATCCTGGAGATAGAATCTGATTGGACATTAGTGCCCTGTGTCCTCTGTAAAAGCCTCTGCTATGAGCCCAAGTGACAGTGTCTTTGGTGTATATTTCTTCCCTATATCCAGCACAACTTCCCAGCTTCTCTGGCTGGGGTGCAGGTTCAGCAGTGAAGATAAAATACCTTTTCTACTGTACTTGAGCTTGTGTTGTGCTGTCCCAGTAGTGACCTGGGTTGCCTGGCTTATGAAGTGTAATGTGACTTCTGTATGCAATAGAAGCAAAGAGACACTGGAAAATATTCTCACATCTTTTTCTGTTTCAGGTTTGTTGCCAAACCACAGGCCTCCACTTCCTGAAGGGCATATCCCCAAGAAACCCAAGCTGAACAGGTGAATAGTCTTGTCTTTCCACATTTCTCTTTTTCAGGAGTAAATTGGAAAAGGAAAAGCAATTCCTTACTACTGGGTGAGAAATGCCTCAGGCAGCAGGGTTCATAAAGAGTACTCAGCATTTTGGAGAAGATCTGTCACGATATTCTCTTGGCAGTCTTTTAAGGACAAGTCATATCTCATATAAACCATTTATTCACACAAGATTAAAACTGCCACACATGTTAGAGTCTGCCTGCCCTTCCTCAGCTGTGCTCACGTCTTCGTCACTAACAATCAGCAAGGCAGTCACAGGAGAATGCCACAGATGGAATCACAGCACCACAGAGTAGCTGAGGTTGGAAGAGGCCTCTGAAGATTGTCTAGTCCAAGCTCCCCACTTAAGCAGTCACCTAGAGCAGCTTCCTCAGAGCTATATCCAGCGAGGTTTTGAGTATATCCAAATATTCTTCCCCAGATTCTTCTGAGGGCAGCTTGTTCCAGAAAACCAGCCTCATACAAGACAGTGTTCTCCTACATTCAGACAGAATTTCTTTTGTAATTTGTGCCCATTGCCTCTTGTCCTATCACTGAGCACCAGTGACTGGGGAGAGCCTGCTCCTCTTTTTTTTACACCCTCCCTTCAGGTACTTACTAACATTGGTAAGACCTCACTGAACCTTCTTTTCTCCAGGCTGAGCAGTCCCTTCTCTCTTAGCCTTTTTAGCCCCCAACAGCAGGAGGGTGCCCAGGCAGTGATACCAGCAGTGAGGGAGGGGGGCTGAGCAGCCAGCAGGGGCCCATCACAGGCCAGTTACCTCCTGCCCCATCCCAGTTTCCTCCAGTCAAGGGTTCGCCCTCTGCCTGCCCTTCCTATGCAACTCTCTTCCCCCTCCTCAACCTGAATGGCCCCTGGCCTTTGGTGGGCGAAGGGAAAGCCTGCAGCCGCCTCCTGCTCTGTGCTGGGCACTTGGAGGTGCTAATCCCCTGTTTATAACCTCACACTCTGTTTCCATGGCGATGTCAGAGCGGTGTAGGAACCTCGCATTAGCAAACCGTGGGGTTACCAGGGGCCATGGGGCTGTCGCTGGGAGAGCTTAGACTGCAAGGCTGAGGATGGCTGGAAACTCCTGCATTTCAGGTCTGACTCTGAGTGGAGATTTGAGGGAGGCTCTTGGAAATACTGGCAGGCTGCATAATGGGTATCAGTGAAGGTCAAATTAGAGGACTTTATGTTTGATGCAGTCCTGTAGCCATCAGATACTTCAACTGTAATAACTTCTTCCTTGTGTCTTACAAGTCTTGGAGATTCTTTAGTATCTGTGTCTTATCTGGCAGCTGTGGGGTGAAGCACATTATCTTGTTAGCATTCACATTGCAACCCTGAGTAGCAGGTTGAGACTGGAAATGGTAAATGCAGTATCTTGCGGTAATCACACCAGGACTCCAGATCTGATGCCCTGACTCTTACAAACTGTTCTATAGACCTTTAATAAGAACAAAGAATGAATAGCTCTGGATACATTCTACATGCAAGTAGATGTTAATTAAGTTAATTAAATTGGAGATTACTGCATTGCTAGCCCCTCACTACACAACCCTTGTTTTTGTCTTCCCTAAGAGGGAATGTAGCAGGCCCAGTTGAAGCAATTTAGAAGAAGAGAGCAGAGCGATTTGCTGAGGATACGGAGTAGCATTGAAGTCGGCAGACTTTGGGGTCTGGGTGGAGACCAGAGAATAGGATCAAGAAATGGGATTGAAAGTTTTGGTGGTGGGGCTGACACTATACAAATGCATCACAAGAGCTAGGATAAAGTGCAGGACTACTTCAGGAGTGTTTTCCTGGTCCCTCATGATACTGTCTTTTCAGCCTGCTGGAAGGGGAAAGCTCTGTGTGTTGGAGCCTTGCAAAATCTTGGGCATTCTGTGTGAATTTTGACTGTGTGAACCCCCACCTGTATTTCCCTTGTTCTCTGGAGCAGTAGCTGGCATGGCATAAGGCCGGAGTTACAAATTGCTTCCTTCCTCTAGCCTGAAGTGCACCCACATGCTGAATGACTCAAGTCATTCATATTTTGGGAATGAAGCCAGAGCTCTTATCAGAAGTTTGCCACATAAATGACTTGTCCAAGCTTACCTTGTCTTTGCCTCTGTACTTGTTTCCAAAGCTTCCTGTAAGTCTGCAGTAACTTTGGGAGCACTTAGCCTGTGGTGCTGCCAAACGCAATTGAGCTGACAGGGGAGAAAAGGGGCAGAAGCAGGCTTGAACTTTGGAGTGGAACAAGCTGCCTTGTTCAATGCCATCAGAACATGTCTGGGTCATCCTCTAAATGTGTAATATCAGGGCTATTCACCTGACTTATCTTGTTCCTTCACTGTGTTTATGTCTACTGGATTTTTAAGTGCCAGTTCAAGAAGGGATCAGCAGGATCTAAAGAGAGCCTATTGTAGCAGGCAGTGCATTACACAGTTAAGTGATATATTTTCCAAATCTTTGAGCTTCATCTCTTTTTGAGATCACTGTATTCTAGCCATCTTTACCACTCTGCTTAGATGACAGGTAGCAGTGCCTTTCTGCACTGCTGCTATAGCCCTGGGAATGTCAACAGGGAGAAACTGAGATGCTTCATAATATGCTTGGACCCCTTGTTAAAACTTTTCTAGGACAGATACACAGGTAAGCAATCTGTTGTCCGTCTCTTTACCCTGAATGGAGAAATTTTTCACTTTTGTAGAGAAAGGGCTTCTAAGAAGTCACTGTCTACTGCAGATGTTGCCTCACACACTTCTGTGGGAATTTGTAGTGTCTGGGAACTGCCTGCCGTCTTACACTGAGCTGAAGAATGTTTTGCTCATGGTAGAGCTCTTGACATAAGACTACACCATCAGCTGCTAGAATGACAGGACAGAAGCCTAAGATAGCCTCAGGGACTGATTCCACTCACACCACCTGAGACTGAAGGAGATTCATCACTTCAGTGTGAAGTGGGATTCAGAGCCCAGTGCCTCTGCCATGATACCGACCTAAGCATTGAATTACTTCATGTAGACTCAGAGCAGCAACCCCGGCCTGGCTGAAGTCTGGCACATTACTTCATTTGGATGAGCAATCCCTTGCATTTATTTTCCTGCCTGGCAAAGCTCTGGTTGGTGCTCCCTGTGGCCAGGCTTCTTCCAAGGCTGTGTCAGTATTTTTGAGAGCAGCTTCATTTGTTGCTGAAAGAGGGACAAATGAGCTTGATGAAAAACTGATGTGTTCCTTAGAAAGTGTACAGGCCAGCTACACAGGAGGAGCTCTACAGCTCCTGAGCAAAGGTACTAAGGAAGTATGTAAAGGGCTGAGGAGCTGCATTAATGTATACTTTTAAAAGCACTAAAAAAGAGCTGTTCCTCAGCTATTTTTTACTGCAGTTGTGGCTGCCTTGGCTAGAATGTTTGGCCCATGTCACTGTCACCCTGATTAAAGTGAGCCTACTTCAAATCCAAAGAGTCTGGCATGCACTGGCTAGCACCTAGCTGGGATTAAAAGGTATCATGTCACCATATGGAGCTATCAGCAAGCTGCCTTGTTTTAACAAGGGTCGGGGGTGCTGACATGCCATTGATTTAGTGTTGTGAAGTGTGGATTTATCATGCAGAACCTCTCTGCCTCTCAAGAAGGTGCTCTTCTGGTGCTTATTCAGTAATGTTTTCCAAAAAGCAGAACTCCTGCTCTGTTTTCTGAACTGGTTGTACTATCTCAATTGTACGAACTTTGGACATTCCCTTCTACATGCCCCAGATTTCTCTGCAAAGAGATAAGGATTTCCCTGCTTTGCACTGGATCATGTGGCAGCTGGCCTTCCTCTACCCACTCCATCTCCTTATCCTGTTTCTACTACTGGAATTCAAGAGCAGAATACTTTGAGAATATCTAACCTGCAGATCCTGCCTTGTTATACAGCTGTTTAGCATAGTATGGAACATTCATCCATGATGTAATGTAACACAGAGGAGGAGACTGGGAACTGCAGAAGAAGGCATAACATGGAAGTGAAATGCTAAGCTTTGTGGTCCTGAGGGTGGTAGGAGACATATAAGAATACCTTGTGGTCAGAATTCAACTGGGGAGCATTCCACATCTCCCTCCTCTATCCCCTGCAGTTGGGACATTGTCCAGGTGAGACTTGCCGTGATATTTCTCATTTCTTGGACTTCAGTTCTTTGCCTTTTTGCTTTCTGCCTGACTTAGTTTCGACAGTGATAGCTCATGAATGTTACCACTTAACTGCTTTAATAGCTATGGTTCTTTTGAAGAAATGGCCATGGGAGTAACCCACATCATCCATGAAGTCTTGAGTTTCATGTCCTCACCTTTTCTTACATATCATTTGTCTGCAGAAATTGGACATGGAAAACAAATGACGTTTACCCTGTCAATGCAGAATTACTCCCCACAGTTCATTTTCCTCATGTTTGGCCCAGTCTGGGGCTTTCACTCTTTCCAGGGGATCATTCCACAAGGAAATTTGTCTTGCAGCCAAGGGTTGTTCCCTCATCCTCAGCCTGTACTCTCCCTTTCAAAACTTCCTGCTGTTATTTCTGTATTTGTTCATGCTCCAGCCTGGCATGTTACAGTTAAGTGCTGCAGCAACAAAATATTTTCACTAGCCTGTGAGGCTGAGGAAGTTCTAAGTGATTTCACCAGCATTGTGTTGGGTGACAGACTGTTCCTATACTCCAGAATCATATGGGTGCAGGCCATCACACGCCAGAACCATTTGGGAAGCAGTCAAGCTCAGGT
Source organism: Phainopepla nitens (assembly GCA_013400175.1). Taxonomy (NCBI): domain Eukaryota; kingdom Metazoa; phylum Chordata; class Aves; order Passeriformes; family Bombycillidae; genus Phainopepla; species Phainopepla nitens. The sequence goes on along the minus strand of VXBQ01000205.1, from coordinate 503,769 downwards.
GTAGGTCAAACTTCTTTTCAGTAATGAAAACCTGAATAGCTCAGCAGTTTTCAGCATGGAGGTTTTTGCATGGAAAATATGGACTAACAGTCCCTGAACTCAAGCCAGCATCTAGATGCTCTTTTAATATGAATATAGCACTCATGTTCCTCTGGCAGGTTCAAAGTACAGGTTAAAACACAACATTGTGAAGTTGTTCCCTATCCAAAAGGACTCGGGGATATCACAAGTTCCCTGACTCTGGGGGTCTGTCAGCAAGAGGTACTGTAAGATTATGAAGTACTTGATTTGGAGTGCTCAGCTGCCACTCCATTTCCAGCTTCCTACTGGATCAGCATAACTTGGCACAGATAGTATCCAAGTCAATCCCTCCTCCATCACCTTAACTGGAGGAGTTGCTCTGTGTTAAGCAAGAGGCAGGCTCCCTATAAATTCCTCATGAATTACAAAGTTCTCAGGCTCTGTGGACACCTCTCATCCCTGGGAGCAGAATCTGGTTTCCCTACTCTCAGCATTTCACTCCAGCAGCATGTGGTTCCTCTCATCTGCATGGAAACTGTGTTGTGCATAGCATGTGCATTGAAAAGCAAAGAGCCAGAGCGGCTGCAGGTGAGCAAAGCCAAGAGGTGTCATGGGAAGGGATGTGGCAGGGAGGAGGCAGTCTCGCCAGCACTTTGATCGAGTGCTTCCTGCAGTCTGTAGCCCTCTGCCTTCTGCTCTTAATCCAAACAAAAGCCATATTGAAAAATTCATTGAGGGTTCAGAAGTTCAGGCTTGAACTGTACCAACATGGCCTTTGCTTGAGCTGTGTATGTAGTTTTCCTATTTCCCTTACCCTGCACATGGAAGCCTTGTGCCTTCTCCTAGGTCTAAAGTGGCAGCCTCCAGGCTGGAAGGCCTGCCCACTGAATAGAATCCATGAAAACAGACTTCTGCATGTTACAGAGATTTTAGACTACTACAGTGACTGCAGGTGAATTAACCACAGTTGTTTCCATCCTGATTGTATCTTGCCTTTTCCCATCAGAGAAATCCCACCAGGATTCCTATCACACTTTATCCAAACTACTCACTTGTGCAATTGGGGTCTAGAAATTCTTGTTCTTGCTCAGGACCCTACCATACTCAAGGGGGCAAGCAGAGCCCCGAGGTGAGTCACAATTCCCAAGACTGGCAGTTCTGTCCCCCTTTGCCTAGAGTAGGAGCTCTGCACACTGAAGTGACAGGTTGGGACATGCGGGCCAGCCGCATTTGACATTCACCTGAAAGGTGTCTTGACAACCTTCAGCTACTTGAGAAAACTCAAACACTCTGCCAGCGTGTGTTTGCAGGTGATTATAAAAACTCTCCAAGACAAACCTTGTTGGATACAATGAAAAGTAGGGAGACTTGGCTAGAAGAGGGTGTACCCTACCTTACATAGATGGCAGAGTTTGCAGGAAAGTCCTGTGTGTTGGGCTTTGAAGCTCTCCTATGTGAGTTTTGTGGATTGTTTGTACTCACAGAAAAAAAAACCCAAATCTGTGAAATCGGTAGGAAATGGAGTTCGTCAAAGTGGAAAAGGAAGTCTGTAGACTGACTGCTCCCATGTATCAGGCTTTTGCACTGCTGAATCAAGGTTAAAAAAAATAAAAAAAGAGGCAGCAAACAAAATAGGACAAGTTTGAGTTTGGGACAAAGCAAGTATTAAAAGCCCTAAAAGCAAATGTGCTCCAGGAAGGGAAAGCGTCCAAATGTCTGTTTCAGCTAACAATGAAAAGCCCCAGCCTGCAGTCCCCAAAGGAAGCCAGAAGCCTGGACCAGAGGGCTGGATTAGACCTGCTCAAAAGAGAAATAACAAAAGCTTTAAAATCAGGCCATTACTAAATCCTCCTTCCTATGCAGAATTGGGGTGTGCACTTCCAGCCCCCACACAGAAACAGAGGGATTTCTTAAAAAGCCACTGTCTGTCTAAACCTGCATACAGCATTGATGTGTATCTCGCATTCACACATTCAGTTCTCTCCCAGTGAGATCATTTATTATCACAGGAGCACTTTCCCGTAATCGTGTGGACACGTGACCAGAATTGCACTTGGCACATTGATGCATTAAAACAATTTGGGACTTTTTTTCCCTCCTTTTCTCTAAGTGTTGTCTTGCGATACCAAAATTTGTGCTATGGCACCCCCCTTGCAGCAAGGGGAATATGAAAAGGAGGACCTAGCCCATGTGCTCATCTAATACCCCTACAGCTTCTCCCAAAGGAGCTGCCTTGCCATGGTCCTTTGCCAGATTCCAAACTGGGGACCTGCGTTTGGTCTCTCTGAACTCCCCTTGCATGTGAAATTAGAGACAGGAAAGTCTCTCCTACTTCCTGTCCCAGTGCTGTTATGTAAGGGATTCCACTAATGCACTAGCATAGCATTAGAGGTCCGAAGGGACCAGTTTAGTACACGTATAGGGGAACAAGTGGCTGGATCTTGCTATGTGTCATCACCCAGACCCCTCCTGCTGGTGCTTCTAGGTGTTTTAACTGTCATAAACTCATCAAAGCAAAGCATTTTGAAAGTGGCTTGATTTCAGAGGTGGAAAGCTTCACATGTGATTAATTTTTCAGTTTGTGCTGTTAGGGAGTACTGAGGAAGAAAAATCCTAAATGGGCTGCCGTTATGTGGACTGTAGCTGCCTGGCATAGCAGGCTTTCTTTGGAGTTCTCAGGAATGTGCCAAATGCCTTCAAACAAATGTATTATGTGGTCTCTGTCCAAAGTTCTTAATATCTCAAATTTGCACAATGCAAATAAAAGGTAACAAAGCTTTTTGTAGGGAGGATGAGTGATTGAGGTTACATTAAGACCATGGGATTACTCAACAGAGGCATGCAAACATTGCTGGACAAAGTTTATCAGTCTGTTCCAAATTCTAATTTGTTGGAGCATTGTTTGTGCAGATTATGCTAAGGTTTTACTTTGGATCTTTATTGTCTGAAAAGACTCCTCTTTCTCTAAGGACCTCTATTCCCCTCTCTACTGGTAGCAAAAGATTTAAAGCCTAACAAAACTCCAGGCCACCCAGCCACAGGGTAAGATTTCCAGTAACTGATTCTGGTTCTGAAATCCCCTTCCTTTTTGCAAAGCCAAGTCTAAAACTTCAAATGGTAAAAAGCAGAGGATATTTGCCAGACGCTGCTCTTCACAGAGATTTGTAGTTGTAATGATAATTCCATTTTAATACCGCTTACACTGTAGGTGCTGACTTCCTGCACTAGCAAGCTGCAATAGTATTGTATAGAGAACACTAGAGCAAATTTGGACATAGAAAAATATAAGACTAGGCCAGAAACCCATTGCATGCAGAAGTAATAACTAATTATCCTCCCAAAGTAAATTTATTCGTTTTTAGAAGCTTTCTCACAGAATTTAGCCTTTGTAATTAGTTTACCTTATTGAGACCAGCTGTTGAAATAATGCTTCCCCTAGAGGCTGGATGTATTCAGTCTTGGACTTAGTTGCAATGAAGGGATTTGGCACTCCAGTTTAGCTGCAGGTGGACAACTTGCCAGCAGCCTGGAGACTACACCTGATTTGTTTTGTGAAACTGGAAGTCAAGCAGGTGCCAGTGGGTTCAGTAGAGAGATGAGCTTAGAAATTCCAAAACAAACAAAAACTTCTTTCCAGTGGTCCCTTCTGAACTGAGGGAGCTCTGCTCATGGTTATTCCTTTTATAAAGAGGCATGTTAGGGAGGCAAAGGCTACAGGGCCTTGCTTCTGCTTCAGTAGGAACATTTTCCCAGTGATCAGTCTCAAACTGAAATGTGTTTGTGTTGTTTTGACAGGTACCTGACCCGCTGGCCTGTCAGATCTGCAAAGCCCATTTGGAAGAGGGGCCCTAAGTGGTGCAAAAAGCCCTTTCCAGTCGGACACCCTTTGCTGAAGGATAATGTCAAGTATACACAAAAGCCTCTCTGTTTAAACCACTAGTGGCCAGAACTAGCGTAGTCAGTAAGCACGTTTTCCACTGTTCTGCTGGGGGGTTTTTCAAGTTTGTCAATATCTCCAATTTTATTACTCCAAAATTGCCTTTAGTACTCTATATTGTGTCCAGCTGTGATCTTTTCCTCTAGAAAAGTACAAGAGCCATCAAAGCAACCTTCAGTGTGCAGGATGATTTGATGAAAGCAAGGGGCAAAGATGTCTACCTCAAAGCCAGAAAGGATCTGTGGGCTTTTGTTTCTTTTATGTTCCACAGATGGGTTTGGAAAAGGAGGTTTCCTTCTTTTCCCAGCAATGAACAGTGTTTCCCCATTAACGTGTGTTTCAACTCAGATTTGCCTCATTTAGGCTTTTGTACCTGTGACACAGATGGAAGAAAAATTTCTCTGCAGCACTGTTATTTTCTCAGCAGTAACAGAAATTGCTAATGACTACTGAAATTAATTTTTTTTTATTATTATCATCTGTACTATCCATAATTTTCAGCAGAACACCTGTGGCAGTGACAAACAGGTGTGTGTCTTACATGTTCCCTTAAGAATTCCTGGCTTGTGCTTCACTCCTGAATCTGGCAAATACACAGTGTTGACATCCTTGATGACCACCTGGATTTTTTTTGTCTGGCAAATAAATTTTTCATAAATGTTCCATGTCAGTGATATTGTTGCTTCCTGGGATAGTTTGGAACTGATTATCCATCCTGTAACTAAAAGGTGGCACCATTTCTCTCCCTGTGTAGTACACATACAGCTCCTCCACCTACTGACCATTGCTAATTATGGGCCTGGTATGAAAGGCTCATTAAATTTATCATGGTCATTATTGTTTTGGCTCCATTTCTTTGGTATTTATCTGGGGGCTCCAAATCAAGACAGAATTTTTATGTACTACTATGTCACTTAACCTTGTACCTGAAAGGTCGGAATCATCTGCTAATACCATCTGCATGGACAGGAACAAAAGGTAAGGATAAACCTGTATTATCCAGGAAATCAAATTAGATTTAAATGGTTCTTTTTAGCCTTATTTTGTGAAGTGAAAGCCCTAGATTCAGCCCCTTGAGCTGGCCAAGACTTTTGCATTGGGAGACAGAGCCAAGACTTCATTAACCATACTGAGATAAAATCTCTGGCTGACTGTCTCTCTTTTATAAAGCTTTGAAAGCTACAGCCCTTCAGAAAGGAAAATATTTTTCTTTATTCTCATACAGAAGTTACTCTGTCTTCTTGCCCAGGTAGCTCTGCTCAGTGAGCTTTGCTAATGGAAAAGTCACTGGATTAAACCATTGTCTTGAGATGAACCTAAATAAGCACATTTTTCAAGACCAGGTGATGCCCAGATATTTTTTTTCCCTACAGTTAAGTGACATGAGCTGGAAAGACGCCTCTAATTCTGGTGATATCTTAACATCTGAAAAGCAAAATAACTCTGAAAAGCAAAATGCCTTTTTAGAGTTGAGGGTTTAGTACAAATCTCTTACAGGTACACATCAGCTTTCTACTCTGACTCCCTCTGCTTTTGTCACTCATAGGTGACAGCAGGTGTTCATCCATGTTTCCAAATTAGTAGTTCTTGTGTAAGCAAGGTGCTTTTGTAATCAGGCACATGGCCCAGCTTTGATTTCTGACCTAGAGCTTGCCTGTCAGGGAAGAAAATGCCATTTGTTACTATCTAGAGGATCCACAGTTACATATTACAGGGAGAGCTTGGTGCTAATAACACCAATGTTGTTTGCAATCTCCATATGAGCCATTCACTCTTAAGAGCTGGACTTGACAAGCCTTGTGGGTCCATTCCAACTCAGAATATTCTGTGATTCTCTGAATTCAATCTGGAGTTCAGAGAGGATTGCATATAATGAAGTCTTAGGAAAAGAATCAGGGCCAGCATCCAGGCACGAAAGAATCCTTCTCAAAGTGCAGAGCTTTCACATTTTTATTAGAACAGACAGCAAACAAAATTTCCTAAGTATAAAATCTAGATCTTTTCTAGTTCTTGAGTCCTCCCAGACAGAAGAGTCACAGCATGAAGGGCAGATCGAGATTCTTCTCACCAGTGCCAAAGTAGACATAGCCAAATTGCTTGGTCCTTGGGACATGGTAGAATGTCAGTCCCAGCCACAGCAGGCTCCGCAGCACCACCACAGAGCCTCCCTTCTCCAGCTGGATACTCCAGGAGCCTGTGTGAGAAGATGTGCAGGTGAATCACTGGAAAGAGAAGGATTCCTGCAGCAAGGTGTCCTAAGCTGAGAGAAGGGCTGCCATGGGCTCTGCCTGACCAGCTAACAGGGCGCAAGGCTACACTGGAATTTGTGACACCTAAAAGGAGGGAAGTTGGGGAGAACATAAACCTCGATGTTGTGTTTTCCTTTTGTCAGTTCAGCATTGCAGGCTGCCCTCGTTTCCAGATGTCTGTCTGGGTTCACATAGTAGCATATTCCCATGGCTGTGGTGGTAATGTCATATGCGTCACAGGAAGGGACCCTCAAGCTCCAGACTGGTAGAGCTGATCCCCAGGAGAGGCTGCAGCTATTCTTGGCTGTTCCTGAGTGGGCAGCAGTTACTCCAACAAGCTCTGCCACCTACTTGGTTTAGCTAATAGCTATAGAGAGCCAAGATGAGCTATAGCAATCCTGCATAGGTATGAAATTTGTCCTTAAAATAAACTTCTAGCATTAATAGTGGGAAGAGAAAGAAGGTGCTTTCCTCCTTCAGGGAAGACTGGTTTCTCTGATGCAGCAACTGGAAAAAAAAGGAGAAAATGAAAAGGAGGGTATTTCCTATCTGAGAAATTTATGGAAGAGGTTAATTCCCTTCAGTCTTTCTTGGCTCCACCGTTGAAGAGGATGTGCGTGGTAGGGGCAAAGGGATTAGTTTCCACATTAATTTTGTTTTGGCTCCACAGAAAAGGTTCAGAGCCAGTGTGAAAATGCAGTTTCTTCTGGATGCAAGGAGCTCAGAGCCTCTGAGTATTTATTTTGCATCTGACATGACAGCTTGGGAATTGTGCCAGAGGGAGGGGGCTGAAGCATCAGCTTGGATTCAGTGCTGGAGGGCAAGGAGCTGCCAGGAGAAGAAAATACCAGCTTCAGCACCAAATCAGTAATGCCTAGAGGCTGCAATGTAGGGAAGAAGGTTCCTGCTGAATCTCCATCTAAAAAAAAAGGAGCAGACCCGAATTAAAAAAATGTTGTTCGAACTGTCAGGCTACCACTGGCCTAGAGTCAAGCAGTCAGCCTATCTGTACCCAAAGCCAAAATCTGCCAATTCCAGAATAAGCAGAAAGCACATAATGTGTTGGGCCATTTAGGCAGTATTCATCTCTGTAGATAATTTTAGGCTCATTAATTTTAGGCTCATCAATTTAGGCGATGATTCATGCTTACTCATGTCATGGTTAGCCTGGGGAAGGGCTTCTGTGATTGCTGTCAGCTGCGTGTCCTCCCGCTCCCACTCACTTGTGACTCTGGGCCAATTTTAGTCACACTCGACAAAGGGCTGAAGGACTTTAACACCTCAGGTTCCTACAGCAAGTCTCCCTGGGATGTGGCCCAAGGGCTGACTGAGCTCCTGGAGCTTTGGTCTGCCAGCAGCTGCAAGGAAGCACAGGCTGTCAGGCCTGCCTGGCAGCCACGAGGCAGCAGCTAGCTGGGCAGTCCGCGTTTGTGCAGCCTTGGGCTCTTGCATGCTCCCTTGCAGTAAATGTTGTCTCATGTGCAGTTCATGGCAAACTACAGTAGCTGAGGGAAGTTGAAGGGAAACGTTTATGTGGTGGCTGCAGAATCAGAAAGGAATAATACAATTCTAAACTCTGTAAAACCAGGTGTTGTGAGTTGTGCTGCTCACCTGTTACCTAACTCTTCACTTTGTATTTCTGTACTTCTCAAAAGTTTCTTGGATACCACTGTTTCCTCTGTCTCCTTCAGTAATGAGTTCCACATGTTTCTAATACTATAATATGCAAGTCTTGTGTCATCTCTGATCTGTTACCTTTCAAAGTACCCTCTTCAGTCATGTGCAAATGTGGAACTCAGTGAACAGCAAGAATCCCTACCTCCTTTCTGACAGACTGACTCGAGCTGCTGGACAGAAGTACAAAACAGACGTTGACAGTCTTTTTCAGGAGATTTCAGCTTTGGAGAACTTCTGACTCACTCTCCACACTTCCACTAAAGACAAACAACTGGGGTTGCAGTAAAGCAGAGCACTACTTAATAACGGACAGTCAATACAGGTTGTGCCATCTTTTCACCTTCCTCGCACTGTGACGTTCTTTACACAAGTCCTAGGTACAACATGAGCTAATATCTTCACAAGCAGTGGTTTCACATACAAGGCAACCCCAATCTCCCATCCAGTCTCTCCAGTGCCACTCATATAGACACAAACTGGACTGGATCGTTTTCATAGCTGGAGTAAAAATGCTTATTATGGTTCAGCCACTGGGATTACAAATCCTGACTGAGGGGATCTCCATGTTCTTAACAAATTTAACCACTTGGAGAGCATGGAAACCCAGATGAGGAACACTTCACTACAAGGCAAATCATCTAGTGACTGAAGCACTACAGCCATTTGCTGTCAAAGGACAGCAAATGTCCTTTCAGTTTCTTGAACTTCGTCTCTAAAAGGTTTCAGCATTTGCTAGAGACAGTAGCATGACCATGCATAGGAGTGTTGATCAACAATTAGCAGGCAAATAGGTCTGAATGTAATAGTGAGAAGTAACTCTTGATTTCTCCTTTGAATGACTGCTCCCAGCACATGGTTCTTCAGCTTGAATTTGTATAAATGATCTACCAGTCTCTCCTCCAAATACTGGAGGTACTTGCTGCAGCTTTACACACTGGTTTGTGGGGAAGGGGATGATGACACGCTGTAAACTTTTCAAAAAGTTTCTCTGACAAAAAGATGGAATGAGGAACTCTCATTGTCTTTGATTTAGGACCAGTCCTCTGAGAAGCAAGTCTGTCAAGAATAGGACTGTGCCTTGCCTTGCTGGGTGGTGAAGACCTTTAGGGATTACCTAATTGGTTAATTAATGCCTCCCAACATGCTGGAAACATCTAACAACCTGGGTACATGTGGTAGCTTGTTTTTATATATGTTCACCTACACAGATGAACCCTCTGCCCCAAACTGTTCACACAGAACAAAAAGAAATGCCTGGAGCATGACAACTGGGAAAGGTAAGAGGGAAAACAGGGTATCTGGATTTAAACATCTTTTTGTTAGATAAATTCACAGAGGAGGTAGAGTAAATCAAGTTCAAGGTAATTAAATCCCCGTATTTGTGCCCTGGGGCAATAAAGTACATGGATCCATGATCTCAGAACATTTACCCAGTAACACACAGGCTTATCAATCATCAGTCTCAGCAGAGCATTCATCAGCAGTTAACTAAGCTGATCAAAGGAACTTCCCATGCACCTTCACACCTGGCAGAAATGGACAGATCCATTCACTTTCATGCTACATCTCTGAAGGCTGTGATGTGCAGTTTCTACTTTTCCCTATCATCTGTCCAAGCTGGCAACTCTCAAAGGGCTCAAATTTGTCATTGCATAAATGTGAGACCTTTGGGGAATATTAATTATTATTGTTATACTTTCCAGCTCTTCTCTGGCCCTTCATTCTGCATGTAGTTCTACACAAATATGAACAGTACAGTGTTGCTCATGCTGCATAAGCCTTCCTGTGACATGAGGGCCTGAACAAAAATAAGCAGGTGACGTAAGGGCAATCCCATCTGGACCGGCACAACACAGGTTGAGAACAGGAAAAAATTACAAGAAGCTGTCTGGAACTGTAATGTCATTTTCACTGGCATCCTGTTTTCAGCTAGAATGATGATTAATCCTAGAGCTGCTCTTTATTTTGCAGAGCCAAAGAGTAGCAGCAGTGCCACCTTCCACCTTCGACTAACTGGATCACTAGAGACATCATCAAAGGTGATTTTTTTCAATATACTTTTCCAGACTGGACTTTTGCACAAAGTCCACACAAAACCCATTTAGAAACTACATTTGATACCCAATGCTGGTGTATCTTCTAAGAAGAGATTACATTAAAGTTTTGGAACCTCTCTGGGTTCTTTGGACTTCCTCATAAAGGTAAAAAAGTAGAACCTGTTATCTCATTACTTTTTTTTTTTCCCCATACCTCACCACATCAGCATTTCCTCAAATATGTCAGTATTTGAGGAAATGGTGCATAAAACAAAATTTGAACTTGTGAGACATGGAGAAAGTTTTTCTCTCTGAAAGATACAGGACACTTGTGTTCTCTTCTATCACAGCTCAAATCTTACAATATTCAAACAGGAGGCTTCTTTTTGGGAAGGCCCACCTTTCTTGTAGGAGTTTGAAATATATTGATGTCATAAATCACTCTGGAAATACTTTAAAGAGTAACTAATGAACAGTAGGCAGTAATAGCTTAAAATGAATATGCCACCTTTTCTTCCTTATGAGAAAGTCTTAGAAATGTATTTAATAATGCATCATAAAAAGAAATGAGAACTATGAAAAATAAATGCTACTTTCATCTTTTTATTTTTCTTTTTCTCTCTCTTGTTTTTTAAACTTTAGTGCTATTACAGATGGTTGTTGGGGTAAAACCATTGCATAGATAGCTTCAGGTCTGTATTACTATAAAAATGCAGAAGTGTGCTGCTGGGTCCAAATCCTTTCCATCACTGGCTGAGAATATTACATAGCAGTCCCTGTGTCAGACAGTATGTCTCTTATGGAGAGACTGGGAAGCTCAAAGCATCAGTCTGTAAGGTATACCAAAATTCCTAGATAAAAGTTGTCAAAAAAAAAAGATTTAAAAACATTATTTGTATTGGAGGGAATACAACTAGAACTAGGAGACAGCAAGTTAAGGTTGGATTTCCTAGATTTAAATACTGATTTTTAACTTGCATCTCCGTGCATGCTATCTCTAAATCAGGCAGCAGAGTTAACTTCACTCATCATGTAAAGCCCACTGAGGTGCAGGGAATTGGTCATTGCGCTCACACGAGAGGTTCCTACCAGTAACAGTGCTCTGGTGAGGTTCCCAAAGTTCAAAATACATTTCTTAAAAGAGCAAGTTAATATTTAAGCTGCACCCAGCAAACTTAGGAAAGCCCAGCAGTGTCTGTGCTGAAACTATTGCCTGTTGCTGCTCCAGAAGGGAAGGGAGGGAGCTGCTGTGTGGGAGGAAAGAGCATGGGAAAAGTATCCGCTGGATGAAGATCTGGAGCTTCCTATTCCCTCTTTGGATCAGGCTGCAACCTCCACCCCTCCAAACACAGGCAGGAATGCTGAGGAGTTCCTTACATCTTTTGCAAACAAGAAACTGCTTTGAAGATCCTGATGCTCACCCAGTGTTAAACCACTGCCTTTTTTATGGCCCTTCAGCAGCTGCCAGAACACCAGGGCTGAATTTCAAAAGTCAACCTCCTTCTCAGCTTCTTCTTCCTTTCCAGTCGCCAATAGAAATCCCTGTCTCATCCCCCATGTCTGCCTCAGCTGTGGGCTGAGTCTTGTAATCCAAAGAAGCAATAGGGTGCGTGAGACATGAGCTTTTAAACAAAACCCTTTTAAGAGGGCTGTTTGCAGAAGAACTTTCCTGCTGTAACTGGTCCACTTGCAGTATGACCTCTCATAACACTGCTGCTTTGGAGGTGATTCAGCAATGCTTCATTTCAGTGCAAGCTTGAGAAGAAACAGCTTTAAGAGCTAGACAGCCTGATAGAGAGGCTCCACATCGCAAAAGCTCACACAGGGTCATAAAAGTGACATTATCAATTCCTCTTCAAAGGGGGAAATGTCTCAAGGGAAAAGCAGCCACAGCATGGTTGCACTTACCATTAACACATTATGCTGCCAGAAGAGCAGGTTACAACATCTATTGCTGCAGTTAGTCCTCAGCGAGAGTCAAGTATGGAGTCACAGGACAAATATTAACACTCGGAGAGGGGCAACAACCATTTCCCTCTGCAAAAGCAGCCGCTGCTTGGCTGCATGACCCCAAACACTTAGAGCTGACAAAGCCTCACTACACCCCTGGGATTTAGCTTCCATTTCCCTCCAAGAGAAAATCCTACAGTGGGAAGAGCTTCCTACTTCTAATTTGTTGTCTGTAGGGAACAAAAATAAATTGCAAACCAGAGCAGTTGTAAGGAAAGGTCACCGTGCTTTGGCTCTCAATAAACTGTGCCACACGGACATTTCATGCACAGCCTACCAGCCATAAGGACACATCTAAACAGTCCTATGTGGGGCCCAAACTCCTTTGTGCCACTTACTGGCTGCAAACTAAATCTCTTCCATTTGCTTGACACACCACCTGCACCCCATATGTTAACACTGCTGTCAATATTTCCAATTCCCCATGTAACTATTTAATAATAATTAAATAAAAACACAGACTGGTTGCAGGTTCAGTACTATTTTTAAAAGCCTCCAGAGCCAGGAAAGCACAGCTTACAGTCAGATGCTGCCAAGCAGCTCTTGCATGGTCCTAATGCCTGCCGTGTCCTTGACACACAAATACCACTATGCCCAGACCCCAAAGTAAAATGGTCATATTTTAAAGGCTTTTCCTCTCCATTATCCTCTCACAGTGCGGATACCTCTGCAGTAGAAATGATTTCGACAGGCCCAGGCCTTTTATATGAAGAACCTGTTTCCTGCTGACAAGGAAAACTCAGGGATTGTAGTACTGTCCCAGATACCTGGTATTCAGGTACCTCCAAGTAAAAATGAAATTCAGGCCATAGTTAGACATCCAACAACAGCGCTGCTTAATCCAACTGAAGTAGCCTCTGCCCTCAAACCCTTATTCCCACCCTCATCATTCTTCCATCATAGAGACCACAAATTGTTTATTTACTGCTTAGTGAGTCAGGTTGGAGAAATAATCTGGCTGAAAAAGATACTAGACAGAAATAACTATTTTTCCAGCTGGAATCTGCACAGCCAGCAATGCCAACACAAAAGAAGGGACAATACCCAGAAATAAATGAGCACCTGAGGATGGGAAGGACTGAAAAAGCTAGCACTGAAGTAATACACATCAAATTAGAGCCTCCCTTATAGCTCTGTTAGTTTGCCCTTTAGTCCTAAATCCACCTGATAAAACAAAACAATACAAAACAAAACAAAAAGATTCTAATTAAGAGAAAGATGCAGACTGCACAGAAAGCATTAGAATAAAGACTTGGAATAGGGCTATGCATTAGAGGAAACAGCAAGACCGTATGCAATCAAAACTTATAAGGAGTAGGAAAAACTGATTAAAATCCATCTATTTGTATTCTGACAACTACGGTACAGATCACTAAATCTTGGGTTTTCTGTAGTAAATTTAGAAATCTCTCAGAGTGGCAAATCACCTCCTTCCAAAGCACAAGTTTATGCTGGATCTCATCACACTCCATATTTCTTGTTCAGCTGGTCGCTGTGGAAACGTTTTTGGAGCGTGCCAGGAGTCACGTAGCATCTACCTGGGGAGCCCCTGCATTAATCCGTCACCTTCGTGGGTTTCTCTGAGCCCATTGGTTGGTAGGAAGAAAAAGGAGTCTCTCGCCCCTCCCTGCTCTGAATGAAAGACGCTTCCTCTAAATCTTGCTACAGGATTTCAGGCTCAATTCAGCTTCTTTGGGGCTTTTGTCACCAAACAAATGTGATGTCTTTGAAAGAAAGATTAACAGTTTGATGAAAGGATGCAATGGGCAGCTTTGTTCTAGCCTGCTTCCCCTAGAGCTTTTGGTCACTGTCACTTTCTTACCCACGGGAGAATATCTGTCTGACTCTCAGAGGAGATTATGGCCACCTTGTAAGATTTTTCCTCTCCTGGTAACAAAGCATTGGCCACTTTGAGGAGGTGATAATGATGAACAGGGGCTGGATTAGGGGCAAAGAACCTCACATTGAATTCTGAGAAAACACAAAGGAGTGGATGCTGGGATTCAAAACCCACCAAATGCTCAGAGCACATCCAGTTCGCTCTCCTGCAGGAGGGGCAAGTCCACAAGCCCTGTCAGTCCCCCAGCTGTAGTTCTTACCTCATCATCAAATTAGCAAGGCTAGTTAAATGAGCTTGGGATGAGGAACAGATGGCACGGATTATAAACTGTTGATGCTTTTGTACTAAACTAGATACGAATTCTGGACCAAATTACCCTAAGAGTTTACCAGTTTCTGAGAATACTGTCACCCTGAGCATTTCCACACAGCACAGTGCAGTGCTAATCCTGAACAAGAAAGACTAAGCATCTTTTAATGCCAGTGGTAGCCTAGCTATTTCTGCTCAGCGTAACTGCTGTACAAATACACCCGAACATGAACTGTCCCTTTTCCTTTTACACATTGCCACACACCCCTTCAGCATGCAGAATTTCAATCCATATAATATTTGTGTACAGTAAAACAAGATAATGCCAATTGGCTTCCTCCTTTCAAAACAACTGTGGCCAAATGGGCAGCAAACAGCAAAGCAAAGCTATATGCAGGACTGGCACCAATGCCAATGAATGCACCAATGCACGAGCTGCCACTTCTCGGAGCCCCTTCAGAAACAGATCACTCCTAGTAGAAGCTGACCTCATTCTGACTTCAGTGACACACAAACTGTTCTAGGATTTCCCCCCACAACTAATTTTTCATCATCCTCTAGAGAAAAAGTTAGGCCAAGGCTGACTGATGTGGTGATAAACCTGCAGCTTCTGGTTCTATAAGGCTTTACCAGCATTTCCCATCATTTTAGCAAGAAGTTAATCTCCTTTTTATGTCCAAGGAACCAGGACCTTAAATGGAGACAGAGTGGGTCTCTTGATTTCTTTCACTGAGGAGAAAAAAAACCTTTAAATAAAACCCTTTTCAATCCTGGAAAGTTGCTACAAAGACTCTGCTTCTGTCCTCATCCTTTCCCTACAGCAGTCTGGAGGGTGAAGGGCTCCACCACAGCTCTCAGTTGATGGGCAGCCCAGTTCCAGTATAAACTCATCCAAGGTCTGACTAAACAAGACCCTGAGGTGATAGAGACCCAGGACGCAAAAGCAGTGAATACGCTGCTTTATTACCCGTAGACACAAAGCCCAAGGAAAACAGGCTCCTTTCCAGTAATCAAAGCAGATCATGATCAGCCAGTCAGAAGCTCTAACGCTTGCTGGCTCAGGAGTCCTCCTACCATGCTGCCACATGAGAGGTTCCAGTCTGATCTTGAACTCCTGAGCTGGCAGCACCTCAGCTTGTAAGAGGTTGAGCATCTTGTCTTGCTCCCAGGGAACTTTCTTGGATCACTGCAGAAATGGCCTTAACAGCCTCTACACATCACTGGCAAAAAATTAGGAGTGACCCTACTTTTGAAGAATGTAGGGGACCTGCTTATATATTGTGTATGTCTATTCGCATGCATGTGATCTCTAAGAATGCTGAGAAAGCCATTGAAAAGCCTAGTGACCATTCCAGAAATTGTCTAAGCTTGAAAGGGAGGGAATATCTTCTCTGTACCTGCAGTTCAGGAGACCAGTATGCCACACACAGTCTGGAAACTCAGGACATACCTTTTCCTTGATTTGATACTGCTCTTGGTGATTTTCTTTCTCATTTTACTTTTCTGTGGTTTCCTTTTCTGTGCTCAGCACTGACAATGCTGGCACCATAGTGCACCCTGCTGGAAGGCAGCAGCTAGAGTCACCCTGGAATTATTTCTAGGGATGGCCGACTTCAGGTTGAACAGAGAAATTCAGGTACCAATGCTTTTACTAACAACTCACAGAGCCAGCTAGTGGGTTCGATTTTCATATCAGAAATCCTACTGTTCTGATGCACGCTCATCTGGTTTTCTCATTCTCTAACACTGCATTCTAAAAGCCTGTTTGTCAAAACCACTTGTATTTATGTCAGGTAACTCCGTGGGATTCTGTAGCTCAGTTTCATGCATTCACCAAGCCTAGGGATCACATCTCCTAATGAGGAATGAGGATAGCTGTAAGCCATGCTAGGTATTTCAGCCTACTTTTTCGCTACCTCTTTTTATCCTTGCGAACATCAAGTACTGCTCGCTCATTTATTGTGAGTCTTTTAGTTTGGATTTCAGTGAGACAGCTTGAAAAGCCTTGTCCTCGTGTGGCTCTTGGCAGGCTAAGGAGCAAAGTGCTCTTGCTCACGGCTTTCACAGAGCTGGGGAGGTGCTGCTTATTGTTAAGCAATGAAAGGGGAGGGTTCAGGTCACATCTGTGAAATGTTAGTGGAGAAGGGAGGCAGGGTGAAAGTAGGTGGCCAGCACAGCATAGCACTTCGCTGGATTTTGCAAGGCCACTAGGGAGATAGGCAGCCATTTGTCTTAGAGCCCTGATAAAGGGCCCTTGCCTCTGGTGGCTGGCTGGGGGCTGTAAATACCTTTCAGACACAGACTCTTCAAATGGCTGGAGACCGAGGCTGATAGGGGATTAATCGCCTTGAAGGGAGGAGGGAGGGGAGAGGGGGATAGAAAGCAAGTTAATTAGCTGTGTTAACGTATGGAGATAAAGCAGGGTCGTGCCTCCTGGCCTTCTTCCTTCCTGCACCCTGACTTTTGGGACAGCCATGATGGGGCTACCAAAATGGCCCTTGAGAGCAGCCACAGAAACTATCTCCCACTTAGAAATGCAGCCCCTCCATCTTCAAGGACCCATTAGGCATCAGCTTTTGCTAAACCAATAAAGACTGTGCTAATGAACCTCAGATGATAGGAGGTTAGTGTTCCAACCAGGAGGCTACTGTTCAGCAAGCTTACAGAAAAACTGCCGTGCTCAAAGTTTTCAGCCAAAGAAATGGCCACAAATCCCTTTGTCTGTAATGCTGTAAGGAGTGCTCCTAAACCACTGCACTTTCGGGTGAAGAAACAGAGCTACAATCCAAGTGGCTGTCGCTTCCTCCACAGTCAAATGGTAAAGGAGCTGGAATGATCTTCTGTCTAGGCACTTCTTCTACCCTACCTTGAAACGGCAAGTAGACAGGACTCTCTGATTCACCTGCCACTGTATACCCATTTGGACTGATGTTATAAAATCTCTCCCAGCAATAAAGATCCACAATGACAATAAGTCAGGAATCTCCTCAGTCCTCTTTTGAGCCATCACATATCATAGTTCAGAAAGCAATGCCAGCTGAAATGATCTGACTTGCACTTGCATCTCATTGTCACCTTTGTGTTACTGTCACTGACAATGAAGAAGTCTAAGCTGAACATCACCCTCCATGGCTGTCATCAAGTTTATGGCCAGGCATACCAGGAATCTGGACTCCTACATACCACTGCCCATTAAACTGAAGTCGCTTACGCATGTCTGGGACTATCAACTTGTATTTGCATTTGACTGAAACACAATTCCCAGGAAGACATCCAGCATAATGTTAAGATACCAAGAGACATAGACTTATCCATTACCCTTGCTAACTGTAATCTTTTCACTCTTAGAAATTGTATCTCCTTGTTCATTTTAGTTCTGGCTATAATTTTTAGCTGCTGATTCCTGTTATGCCTTTCTCTGCTACAATAAATAGATCTTCAGTACCTAAAACTCCACAGAGTATTTACCCAGTGTAATACAGCCATTCTCATGGGCTTTTCCTCAAGATAAACAGATCAAACTGTTTGTGTCTCTCACCAGCCCTTGAATCATTTTGTGACTCTTTTCTGCAACTCTCCAGTTTTGCAATGTGCAGTTATGATTCCACTAACAATATATGCAAAAGTAAAGTCATTCCCCTGTTCCTAGTTCCTACACTCTTGTTTATGTATCTGCAGATCAAGTTACCCTTTTAAGTCTCAGGATCAGCCTGGAACCTGATGTTCAGTGGGTTGTGCCTGGATATCCTTTCAGAGACACAGTTTCTAGAATACAATTCTCAAAGTCTGATTTACAGTCCTTACTTTCCTCATGTGACTTTGCAGGTAGCTACATCAAAATGTACTGTATTTAAGTTAGCCCAGTTTTCCAGATCTCTGTATCCATCCTGCCCTTGTCATTATTTGTCTCTCCAACAACCCTTTACTTTTAGAACATTTATAAATAAGTTGAAGAGTATCAATACTGGCACTGGTCCCTTTCTGACCTCTCCCAGAAATACACCCATGCAGTGAATTCTGAATCACAGCTGCTAAGGAAGATTAAATTTAGGAGAATAATTCTGCAATGCTGGGATTTATTAAAAATTATTATGCCACAAGTCTCCTGAGATAATGATTTCAGAAGTGACTTATCTGACTCTGCCATTTAAAAATTTTTGATCCACAGTAAATGTTTTTCAACTCTACCCTCCCTTAGCAAACAATCTGAAAACTGTCTGAAACAGTATTTTATTGTCTTGGCTTGATGCGAGTCCATGTTTTTTCCAAAAAGAAACCAGAAAAAAATTGAGCTCTTCTGCCCTTCCACATGCTTAGCTTTTTTACCATCACCCTTTAGTGACAGTTTCCAGTACCTTTCCTATGCTTTCTTTCCTTCTCAATATAGTTTTAAAAAATCTGCCTTACCATTGTCACAGATTACTCCGTGACAGCCAGTTACTCTGGCTTCCTTTGTCATTCTCTACTCATTATAAATTCCAATTTATATCAATCATTAATCATTCCAAACCTTCTGCATTTTCTTTTATATGTCTTTTTTTATTCTAATTTCTACTCTTAATCTACAAGTGAACTGTGGTAGGTTTTCACCCAAAGGTAGCTATTTACTGACCGGGGGTCATGACTTTTGAAGAAAGTCTTCTCATATAAATCCTATTCCCACTCATATCTTTTCCTATCTAGACATACCTCCCCACCTACATCAGTTTTTAGCAGTGTTCTGTTGGTGTCCCTTATCTCCGTATCAAAGTGATCTGAGTCAGTAATCTGTAACAAGCCCTAAGAGTCAAGTTATTGCTTTTCTGAATTGCAGTTTGAAAGTGCCAAAGAACTGAATTCTCCATCCCTTGTCTCACTTCCTTCCAAGCTTTCCATTCTACACTAGTACCTCAGGCTTTCGCTCATCCCCTTTCCTTATCCTTGCAGAATGGGGCACAGTCCTATTTGATACCAGGGTCACAGTAAAATCAACCTTCCCCCTCCATTTTCACTTCTCCCATCATTATCAATGCCTGAAAAGTGTCTATTATTTCATATCTTCACAACATTAAATCATCAAGTGAAAATGCTGTAGGCATGCTAGGAATTATTGCTATTTACTTTGCCATTCCATTATCTCCAAGCAGATGTAAAACTGCCACAGCACTAGTTCCTGAAATACTCTGTCCAGGGTTCCAAACTCCATGCAGCAGAAAGGACAACGCTGGCAATGTGCCAGCAGATGAAAGGCCACATCTAATTGTGCATAAAGTTGAGCAGATTGTCTGCTTAGACTAGAGCAAACCAGCTTATCTTTAATGCAGACATATGGCCAGCAAAACCTACAGATCCCAGCATGCAACATTCTGGCCAGCTGGCCATTAGGATCAGGATGAAGCATTACATGATCTGATACTGTGGTGACAGAAGATCTGTATCACAACCCCTCCATGTTCATGCTGTCGAAACAATGTTCTCATTTCCCACTTTTCTCTAGAATCATTTTTAAAAATGAATTTTTTTAAAAAAAAAAGTTAAGTCAGCTTGTCTGTGGGAGCTGAGACACCAAGAAAAAACAGACAGAATGATTAAAGGAGGAGCAGCAACATATTCTGAACTTTTAAATGCACAGATAATCTGATAGATAGACACACAGACAGAATATGGGACCTGCAAACACCACAGATATCACTGGTAAAGATAAGAATGGCAGACAGTTTTGTTACAAAACTCCAGGTTTTCCAATTTTGCACTAAACTCTGCTTTTACCATTGTTGCCTTTATTCAACCCAGTTTTAACTTCCTTTCTTCCCACCTCTCAGCTGTCATATAAAATGTTCTCTCTGCCTCCATCTTTCCATTCTGTAAGACACCTCTGCTCTCCTATAATGACACACCATATATCTTATGACAGTTACCCCCTTGACAGCCATCACAGATGCTAAGTCTCCAATTAATAGAGAAAACTATTCCAACAGAGTTGTTACTTTTAGACAGGTTAAAATCAGCCCTTAATCTCTCAGTTCTGTTCTTTAGGTCTTTTAAGATGTTAAGGGAATTTAGTCAATGCAGGCTGGGAGCCTCACTCCAATGTCACTTACCCCCAGATCATTTATTATGTAATTGTTGAGAAAATAGACAATTCTAGCTCCAGTCACAATTCTAGATGCACTAAGTTTGAGAATTCCTACTTCTGCTCTGACAATAACTGTTCAAGACAGGATCTAACTAGGAAAGGCAAGAAAAGCTTCGGGTCAAAATGAGGGGATTTGCCAGAGCTATGAACAACATGTCAGTAAATAAAAAAAGTACTATCTACTTTTTCTGCTCTGTCAGGACCAACATGCACTGTCAGAGCTCAAGGAAAGTAATCTGAGAACCAGAGTCTGGGTATCTCACAACTGGAAGTGACTCTGGCAAAGCTATGCTGATAAAATCAGCAGAAAGCCTGTGTCTGTCCTGGGTTTTTTTCCTCCCACATTTTCACAAGCAACCAGTACTCTTAGGCAATCTGAATACTTGTTAGAGGAGGCTGAGTTGATCTTTCTTTAATGTCAAAGCTCTAATCTGCATGTCATAGAATGCAGTTAGAGAGGCTACACACCTTGTTGATCCTGTAACCAGTTCCTGTCTTACTTCACCTCCTCCTGGAATTCAGGACAAAGCCGGCAGAGCTGCACAGGCACCATGATGAATCTTCTTTTCCATTAAGAACCACTCATCTGCACTTTAGCTCAGGTAGTGTTTTTTTAAGAAGACTAAAATCTACATTAACAGCAACATCCTCCCAGGAAGGGGATAAAGGTTCATGCTTACACTGATATCAGGCTGCCACATGAGCACAATCATGACAACGGCACAGTTGAGGCCCACTTTCTGTCTGCCACTGTGTAAAATACAGCTACAAGTCAAATTGGATTGGAAGACTTTAACAAAACCACCATCTTCATGTCAAGCACATAGTTGTCTCCCTACCATGAGGGAAGGAGGAAAAAAGGAGGGAGCAGCAGGAAGGCAAACAGTAGCAACACATGAACTACCATACAAAAGTGCAGCTGAAATGTTCTTAGGAGATAGCTAGCATCTAATCTCTCTTGCAATTCTGCTTTAAATCAAAGGGGCCACCTCAATGAGCCAGTGTATGTAAAAATGTGCAGTCTGTCCAGACTGGAGAGACTGGAAAAAGACTGCATCAAAGACACTCCCAGTAAGTAGAAGAGTGGTTGAGATTTTAGCGGTTTATGCTCTGTCAAAAATGTTCAGAATTCAGGCAGGACCTCACACTGTCAGTTCTTTTTTTGCCAATGAGAAGATTGGAAGGAGGGGGTAAGAAGAGAGAGGAAGGGAGGGAGAGAGAATCTGAAAAGCTATTTACAACACTGGCAATTCACTGTCCATCCACTCAATTCCATCTGGCACAGGTCACCTAGTATCCTATCCTACTACTCCTGGACAGGAATAGAATAACAAATCTAAATTCTAATTGTTTCTCTAGAATCTTTCTAGACAGATGACATGAAAACACTTGGTCTAATCCAAAAAATTGCAGCGAACTAGCAAAAAAAAAACCACATAGAAACAAAAAACAAGCCACTCCCATCTCTTTAGAGAAATATTCTGCCGGAGGGATCCCTGAAAGAAACTTTAAATATATTTGCAGTTGTCCAGCAGAATAGTAGAGATGTAAACTGAAGATACCATCCAGTATGCCTATATTTTTTTCTCCTTTCACGGTGTATAATCTCACCACAATACAGACTATTCCAACACAGTTTATCAAAGGAACATTTGAATTCAGCCTCTCTGAGATATCAGCTTGGTGTTAATGAGAACCCATTTAGATAAAGAAGAGAAATACTGGGTGGGACAAGAGGTGTGAAATACTTCAAACCACATAAATTCCCTCTATCACTGGTGGAGTTATCTCTCGCAATAGGGTCACCAGTTGTCACAGGCTTTACAGAAGTCAGGAGGGAATATGGCACTGAGGCTGAGTGTGGTCAGACCTGTTGTGAGGCGGTGACAGCCCTGGTACACTTACATCTTTCCGTCGTAAGCATTTAGAATTGCTTCAAACAGGAAGTAACTAAAATATTTAGTAAAGGATAAAGTTCCTTTACAGATTCACAGAAGCTTCTCATACCACCTGTACAGTAACCCACACCAGTCTCCTCAGTGTTTCCAAGGCTTCTCAAACTTCCCTATTGCCTTCTCTTTCATTGTATCTGTTGATTTTGCTACCTTTACCTCGTGGGATGTCATGCTCCAGAGAATCTAGAAAGTCGGTGGATGGGTCCAGGTCAGCCTTTTCCAGCAGGGTTTTATTCTTCAGGTTAACAGGCTTAGTGAAATGGAAATAGGAACTTAACTTTTTTGCCTCTGCCAAAGACAGACCTGTGAATAGGCATTGGTGAACATTAATGCATACATGAATGAACTAGGGTAACATTAATTATACTATCAAGTATAACATTGTTTCTCAAATGCCCACAGCCTAGGACAGAATCACAATCTTTCTCCAGTAGATTCCACAGAAGACTTGTCAGAAACAGGTGTCAGCACTCCCTGATGCTGTGCATTGCACATGGTACTGACTGCAGTCCCAGAAAACCAATGGGTTATCTGACTTGAGGACAACTTTCTGTGCCCATTTGGTCATATCCTATATCTAAGTGGACAATTCACTACATCTATAATTGCTAAACAGTTTATGCAGACAAATGACTCAGCTTAATGACTCAGAACTATTAAGGACTCTTTGCCCACCTTTCAGAGTTGAATCATGCACCTGAACATTAGTGGCGCTGGATTCTCTCCTCCCTGTTCATCTTATCTTTAAAAAAAAAATCCAACTGAAGTCAAAACATCAGTTAGAGAAAGTCATCTTAATTTACAGCCTTTATGATCAAAGTACAGTTGATCCTGATAAAGACAATCAGCATTTACCTTCAAAGTATCTGTTTTCATGCACAGACCCAAGAGGAGTCTTCACAAATGCCCCTCGGGGGACGATACCAACTGCTCTGTCTATCTGTTCTATCGTTGCTATGAGGCGGGTTTCCTCCTTGATCACAGGCTTTAAAGAAAAATAGGGAAATTTTAATGGCAGGGCTTTCCTTGTTTTCATTTCTGAAAATAAACTTGAGGTGACCCAACGGACTTATCATCTTGGAGTCCAATGGCACTAAGAGGACCTCAGCAGACAGTTCTCTCATAGGACAGAAAACAGGGTTAGGAGCAGACAGTTTAGACTCACCAGAGATCTAACTATCCATCCCTTCATCTGGTATTTCCTCCCTCTCAATTCACCTACTTATGACTTGTCTATTCATTTATAAAGAATGCTGCCTGCAGTTTCTATTAAAGCTTCAGAAACCGCAGTGAGGATCTGTACCATTTGTGCATAATAAAGCATAAGGGATATTTACTATTTCTGAGGCCTGTTGAACTCCAACAAAAACTGAAATAAGAGTTCAATCAAGAAGCTGTTGCTACACAATGACAGTGAGGAATTACAGAGTTACAGAATATTCTGAGTTGGAAGGGACCCATAAGGATGATCAAATCCACCTCTCAAGTGAACAGCCCATACAGTGATTGAAACTGCAACCTTTGTGTTATAAGCACCGTGCTCTAACCAAGAGGAAATTGTGTATCTTTTGCCTGACCACACGCTCATGCTGCTCATTACAAATGAGAAGCCACCACCTGTGAGTGGCACAAATGTAGCGAACAGAGCTGGAAAATATTTTGCTGTATTTACCTCCTTACCACTTTCAATCAGTCTTGTAGCAGCTTCTGTGTTTATCTCAGCCAAGTTGTACTCAAAAGAAGGATCCCCCTGAAAGCGGCCCTTCACCTGCTCAGCCAGTGCAATCATCTCCTTGGTGGCTGGCGTCAGGAGACTCCAGTCCAAGCAGTTCAAGCTGCCAAAGACAAGCACGACTCAGGGCCGAGCCCGTTAAAGAGCAGGGCTCGAAGCAACTTCGCCAGGCCCCTGAGGGCACAGCGAGGCTCCCTCCCGAGAACCGGACAGCACCCCCCGCCTCGCACAGCCCCGGGGCGGCCCGGCCGCTCCCTGCTCCCCGGGACGGCCCCCGCACCTGTACAGGCGGCTGCGGGGCGCGGCGCGGTCGGGGCCCAGCCCCTCGGCGATGTAGTAGGCGCCGTTCATTCCCTGGATGCAGCCCCAGAACCAGACCCGCTCGAAGCGGTAGTCGCGCTNGCCGCCGCCGGCCACCAGCGCCAGCGCCGCGGGCAGCGACAGCGCCTCCATCGCGCTCCGCGGCCCCGTTGCCGGGAGACCGCGGCCCGCCCGCCCCGGGTCACGCCGCGCTTCCGCCGCTGCAGCGAGCGGCGAGGCGGGCAGGGCCGCCCGGGACTCAGCGACGCTGAGGAGCAGCAGCCCAATAAGGATGCAGTTGTGCCTCAAGCTGCATCAAGGGAAATATAGGTTGGATATT